>JAOWBB010002394.1:0-40690 GCA_028565995.1 Ricinus marginatus | reverse complement strand
CGCGAATATAGCACTATAGGGGGTTTATAGGGGGTTTTTTAGTGGGTGCAAGCCCCACACTCCCGGCGGTACCGGGCCGCCGGGGTGCGCGAGGCATTTTTCCCCCTATGCGAAAAAAAAAAAAAAAAAAAAAAAAAAAAAAGATGCTTTGCAATGAAATTCAAACTTTTTTTTGTCTCGCAACCTAGACAGTACGCTGTTGTACAATTATATGAAATGCCACGATGCAGAATTTTGTATCATCCAGTGAAACCCGCACAAGGAGAGGCAGTGAATTGTCTGAAAAGGCATTACTAAACGGAAGATCCAACATGGTGTTTGGGCATAAAATTCACGCAAAGCTCAAGTTGAATCCAACTTAAGACCTTATTTTTTCGGATTTCCAAAAAAAAAACACCCATCAAAAATTACTGATTTAAATTATCGAAACGAAAAGGAAAGTAGAAAACAGCTCTTAGCGACACAGAAGAAAGTTCGAAAAATGTTTTTCAGTCTAAAATATAGATTAGCCCGACGTTTAAAAATTGTAATGCTGTTGTCCTTTATGCCAAGGGTTAATGTCTCTCGATCGAATAAAATTTTTTTTTTCTTCATGAAGAGCCTTTTCGCGTATATAAAAATTATATAAATTTTTAATTATCTCCTTCAGGAAACAGTGAAGTATAAAAGGCGAACAGTTTCGACCATAAAGGAAACATAAACGTGTCTTCTTTTTAGTATTCAATTTTATGAAGATTGAAGCTTCGATTTAAACCTAATTTTTATTTCACAATAAATCCTCATTGATGAACCGGTGTTTTCAACTATTGTTTTTATAACTGAAACTAAGTTCAAAGGTTTGACCTATATGAAGTGTTCACTTCTCGATTCATCACTCTCTTCAGCAATGAAGATTTCATCGATCGTATTACGGTCGAAATATAATTTTTAGATATAAGAAGTGAGAACTGGAGGAAAAAAAATGCCTTTTTTTGCTTCAAAAAAGGGTTACTAGTAAAATAAAAAAAAGTTTTCTTTCAAAATCATAACGTGCAGTTCAAATCTAATACGAACACGTGAACAATGGCATGACTACGTTGAAAAAATACAGAAAAGAAAATCGGAAAAACCTCTTCAAGGTGACGTCATCTGCTTTAAAATCAATATTTTCATTTGCACTGAAAAAAAACTGCGGCGTGCGGGTTTTCCTATTGGCAGGCGGATTTGCCCGCACCGTACCTGTTATAATTGACTGCTGCTGCGGTTGGCTCCCTTGGTTGGTTGTCGAGGGCGAGGAAGTCGGAACCGCTGCTGCCGCCGCTGCTGTCGTGCCCATGACCTCGCTCGAAATGTCCACGACAATCTCGGCCTCTCCCCCGCTGACACCCTCTCCTTCGCAAATTTCATCTTTTGCTAACGCCGCCAGAACTTTCGGTTTCTCTCTCCCCCCGGGGACACCTCTCTGCAAGCCTCGGCCAATCTTGAGGCTCGTTCTAATCGAAATATTTATTTTTTTATCACGGAAAATCCGAATTGTCTTTCCGAAAATCGCATTTCACTCTACGCAAAAAAGAGAAAAAAAAGAAAGAGAAATAAAAAAAGAAATAAGTAAATAAATTCGGGGATGAAAAACCGTTCCTGGAGTTCGTCGTTGTTTGGTTAAACAAAGAGAATGGAAACTCTGAGAACAAACCAATAAACCATTTGCTCTTGGCACCGTTTGCTACCAACCCCCGAACGTCCCAATTTTCTTTTCCATTCACTCTCTTTCGCCGTGTGCTCTTTTCGGCCCGCAACCACACCCCGAATTCGGTTCCCTTACAGGATGAAAAACGGAAAAAAAGGAATATCGAGAAAAAGGTGAAAAACGACCGGGTTAGGTTATAAGACAAATTCTTTTTACTTTATTCAAAGGGCTCGCGAAATAAAATCGGGGAAAAAAAAGCATTTATAATTTCCCGGTGCCAAAACCGAGTTTGGTCTTTCATTTTGCGAAAGAATTGATAATTTCTGGAATGCTTCGAGGAAGTAAATACAACCGAATGAATCGATTTTCGGTTATGTCCCCCGCCCTTATATGCAGTAGGTTTTCAAAGACGAATTCTTATTTGTATGAGAATCGAATAAGCGTATCAGAAGACTGCGATGAACAACAGCAAACCATTTCTCACGATAGCTATCACCAATTACAAACATTTCATTTTTTTCGTTAAGACAAAAGGCTAAAAAAACAAAAAGATCCAAAACAAAAAACACTCACGGAACAATTTGATACCCGTTTTTGTACCGTTATTCAGGTTCGATATTACGGAGGATACTCTAAAAAAATTATTTTTAGTAAAAAAACACAAATTATTGCACGAGATTTAAATTTTATTTAGGATTATTCTTTTTTTCCTTTTTTTTAATCCTTTTTTTTTGATAAGATCACGGCACTGTGACGGATCGTACTATTGGAAAATGAGGCATGCGCGGAATAAGGTAAAGCCTTTTTTGTTTCGATCCAATTTTGTGTGAATTACTACTAATGCTGAAAACATAACATTCTCCAATGCACGGGATGTGCCAGGTGAAAAACAAGCCATCGGCGAAGAAAAAACCTGAACCCCCCCAAAGAAAAAATTTCCTTTTTTTTCACTTTTCTAAAATGGACAGCGTGATGCATTTGCCAATGTGTGTTGTCAAAAGAAAAATTTCCGCGCATCCAAAACTGACAACCACCGAGATTGGCACAGATCATACGCGGAAAAACTGAAACAGCAGATTACTTTGATTGACTTTTCATTTTTAGGGAGAATATTATAGAAAAAAATATTTTTATGAGAATTCGTATTGGAAAATTCGATCGGAAACGAAATTAGTTTTTTTTTATCACAGCGTTTTCAAAATTAATGTAATTGAAAAATAATTACTTTCCCACTCTAAAAAAAAATGACTAAATATTTTTTGTGATAAATAGAATATTTCCTATTGCCGAATGTTAAGATTGGTGATATGAAGGTACTCGAGGCCTTGCTGACTTCGGTCTGTAACGCAAAAATCTGAAATTTTAATTTACATCCAATGTTATCTCTTCAGATTTAACAAGCAATCTAAAATCCCGGTTATAAATTAAAATTTATAGGCTACGAAACCCCACTGGGACCAACATACAAAAGGTTCGCCAAAGTTGCAATTTTTTTCACCTAAATGGCAAAATTCTTGTCTACACGACCAAAAAATGTGACATCAACTAGCATTTCCCTGTCCGCATATGTAAAAGAAATATAGAAGAAAAATTTAATTTTTATTACTTGATAAATATACAAATAACTTATTTTTCAAAATTAATGTCTTCATCCAGTATGTCTCAATCTCATACTTGTGTGCAAAAAAAAAAATAATTATGCCACAACATACAGCAGAAAATCGCTTGAAATGATTATTGACTTTAATAAAATATTTATATATCAACTTATTTCAAATAAAAAAAAAAAGCGCTTTAAAAGAGCTTTCGCCCACATCATTATAAATTAATTAATTCATGAAAAGGGAATTGCCAAGACTCCAAATCACCCCAGCTTTTGATATATATAACTTATTAAGATAATAAAATTTTATCAGTTGTAAAATATATGCATACACTCATTAAAGTGATTTTAAAAAAATTTTTTTATTTGCATTTTTGGGAGGTCGATATTGTAATTTTTTGCTTATTAGAGGGTTCTTCTTTTTTTTCTTCTCAAAACGACATATCTTCATGTCTATTATAAAACTTCACAAATCGTTGAAAAAAAAAAAAAAAGATTTATAATTATTAATTTGGACGGATTTCCGACAAAAATGATAAAGAACAGAGAGAAATTGCAATTTTTGGATAAAATTAAAAATACAAATTGGTTGTAGAACCTTTTGAACCTTAAAATATCGGCGGAAAATATTCGGCGTAATTGTGCAATCTGTATGGTTTAGCGCAAAAATAACAACCGTTATCATTCGACATGCTTAGCTTATGCGAGAAAAATAACGGATATTTTTTTTTTTTTTTTTTTTTTTTTTAATGAAGTCCTTCATTACCCAGAAAACCGTTGTTCTTGCGCGGGTTCACTTTTCCTTCATATTTTTATAATTATTTCGTTAAAAATGCGCAAAGTTTTGGGTATATTTCTAGCGTGAATCCATCAATTTGCCTACCAATTAGGATGCAATTAAATTTAGCGGCGATTTGGGGATTAAATTTAAAACGAAGAAGAATATACCTTCTCGAATTGTTATTATTTCATGCACAGAATAAATGAATAACAGAAGAAAACAATGACGGTCTTGAATTATTTTATTTTTTACAAAAAATAATAATAATAATAATAATAAGGAAGGCGAGGGTCAATGAACTTTAAGAAAAACACGTGCATAGTAAGCGCTGGAAATAAATATCACCGTCACCTTGGTCTGGTCTGGAATCCCGTTTTCTTTCATTTTCTCTAGGATACACCAGAACGAGTCATGTTTATCATACCGCGCACCGGTGCTTCCAGAGGTACAAAAAAAGAAAAAAACTGTTAAAAGAAAAAGAAAAAAAAAAACCAAATCCATTATTCATGAAGTTGGTAAACCTGGTTCGACCAACGTTTAGCATACGGTTTGCATGGTTAGAATTCTGGGAGGATACCTACAGTGATTCAACGGGATTTGTGACGTAACAGAACATGATGTACCAGAGGCTGCGTGATGTAATTTGGTTTGAAATTTTTTCGGGGAAGTCAATGCGCTTTCCTCGTTCGAGCATCTCCAAAATGGAGGGCCTGGTTCCTTTGTCCCAACCCCCCCACCCCACCTGCGAAACGCCCGCCAGCTCCACCCCTCTCCCCCGCTGCCCGGGTGCTAAACATTTACAAAAAGCGTGAATCACAACCGCATACGTTACTTTTTTTTTTTTTTTCGCAATATGTTGCAATTGCTTTTAAGGTATGGGTCACTAACCTGAGTTCGACATCTCGGGGAAAAAAACACACACAATAATCAGATTTTTTTTTTTTTTAAAAAAAAAAAAACAAAGGTTATTAACGGATGTATAGCTGACCGTGCATTTGAGCCTTCATTCTAATTTCTTCAAATTCGTTCGAGTTAAGTTAAATTTCCGATCGGGATTCGTGGACCAACCGAAAAAAGAAAAGAAGCCCAAAAAAACCTCGAAATTCCTCCTTCTCTTGACGTTCGCACATCGAACTTCTTCCGATCTCACGTTCGAACGCAGAAACGCTTGGTTCGAGACTTTCAAATTGGCCTTTCCATTTTTTTTTTTTTTTTTGATCGCCAATCAAATCAATTTTTACCGGAGGACGGTAATTCCTCTGCCACAATTACTGAAGCTGTTATTACATTTGCGTGTGCATGAAGATTTAAAAAAAAAAAAAAAAAAAAAAAAAGTGGAACTTGACACATCATTAACAGTGTTCAATCGGTAAAGCTTTAACTAGTTCCGATGAAGATATTGGAACATACCTTCGCATGTGGCCATTATCAGTATGAAAAACATTCATTTACATTTTCTGACATTATCTTTTACATTAAAATAAGAACATGAAGCAATTATTGAAGATATCGAGACAATTCTTCGTCATGAGAAAGCTTTTTTTTTTTTTTTTTTTTAAATAACTTTCGTTCGATTTCTATGGGATCGTTTCTTTTTGATGTTGAACTTTCATAATTTTAAAATAATTTTTATATAGGTTTAACACCTTTTAAAAATATAATTTGTTTCGCGAAACACCGTCGTGGGAATATAAATTTATAATGTTACCCGTCATGTAAATATAATTTTATATATTGAATATATTCACCCGTTTTAGTAAATACAAATAACGAGGGAGAAATTTTTTAATATGTTATTGAACATAATGGCAATTTTTTTAACTGAGAAATAAAATTGTACAAAATTTATCTTTTAAAAGATCGTATAAAAGAAACTTTATGGATCATTTTGTTTTTTCGACATAGTAAAAAGTAAGTTTTCAAATTATGAAAGTTTCTCAACAATTATATTATTCCCAACGATTTTTGACTTTTGATAATATTTAGTAGATATTGCTGAAATACTTTTTTATATTACCCTTCCCGAAACTGTTGTATCTTTCGTTAAAGCTTTAATTGTATTTACACATAAATAAATTTTTACTATAATATTTTCAGTATATAAATGGTGGCTTTTGCCTATTTTTTTTGCCTTTTGTTTAGGCTATTTGAAGTGATTCAAGTATTTTTTATTTCTAAAGAAAATTTTAATTTTTTTTTTTTTAAGAAGAGTTTAAGTTAAGGAAAAATAATAACTTTTCAAAAGAGAGCAAGTTCAAGTGCGGAAAAATAATTTCAAATTTAATCATGGCGGATAAACTTTCTCAAGAAATATTTCGGCGGGAAATCTAAGACGTTTACAAAAAAAATTCCTTACCTCTTATAGTACTTGGCATGTCAAGCTAAGTGGGGCCTCCAGCGCACCCCATCAACGATTGTGAAATTGGGCGATTGTCATGTATCCAAATACCACGAAAATATCCTTTCCTTATGAAAACACATGTGCCACTTTCGAAAGATTTTGTAGAAAATGCAGAAGACCGGATATCATCCGAATAAGAATATCGCCATTAAACAAGTTAAACGAAAACAAAAAAAAACTACGATAACAAATGAAAACTTGGGCAAATTCACAATCATTCACAACGCATCACTTGCGGATTCATTTTCCGGTCATCCCTGGAACGAAAAAAAGAAAAAAAACTGCGAGAAAATGGGGATATTAAAAACAAAAATAGAAAAACAAGAAAAAAAAAACGTTATTCTACGGTCGAAGGCAAAACGGAGTTGGCAATTCGGGGAAATAAAAGGGTGGCCAACTCTCGAAAAAAGGAAAATATACCAAATAGATAAAAAAAAACCAGAAACTTCACAGGTAAAAAAAAATCGCGTTTGCCGCCACTCGAATCTCGATACCATTAAATAAGAATTAAATAAAATAAATAAAAATAAAATTTTCACACCCTCCAAAGGAAAAATATTTCTTGTCCTGGAAATGAAACGTAAACAAAAGATCGAAAAAACGAAAAAAAAAAACGAACGTTCGTTAAGAATGAAGCCGTGAACTTGAAAAATTAAGGTACTAATCAAACGAGAGAGAGAAAAAAAAATACCGTTCCAAGATGAACGTAATCCGGGTTGAGTTCCGCTCGCGTTTACCTTACCCCATCGCTCGGTCATTTCGTACCGTGTGGGTTGAATCAGTTAGAAATCGAGACGCCCCTATCGGGAATCACTAAAACTAAACGTGAAGTACGGACATAGCTGTACGGTCAATGAACTTAAAAATCTAACGGGTTATAGACTATTCCAATGTTTGTAATGGACGTCTTCAGGTAAATGTGTCGAGAAAGGATGCCACACGAAGGTTACGCACCTTCCTCGTGTTACTTCTTTTCTCTTTATCCGAAGCAATGGACAAAGTATTCTTATTTTTCTTTGTCTGGATGAATTTTTTTAAATTTTACTTTGCGAAGCCATTATGATAAAAGCGTTAATGGGCTTTTTTAGGTCAAAAAAATGCGAAAATTTGGCGACGAAATTCATCGATTTTTCTTTACATCCGCTTTCTTTCAGGTATTCCTTTCATGTAGGAGGTACACGCTTGTAACGCTTCTTTTTTAAACCCGTTTTAATGACCAGGCAAAATGATAACGAAGTCAAATTCACCGACGACGTGCGAATTTCCGACTGTCAGCTAAAAAGTAACCGGTTTTTTTTCTTATTATTATTAAGAACCGGGTTTTTTCGCCGACGTCGTACGAGTCTAAGGCCCCACAGAGCCTGGCATATAAATTGCCCCTGGGGGGACTTGCAGGGTGGCAACAATTTTAACGGCTGCGAAACTGCCAAGTTTTGCTCCGTGATGGTGGACACATAAATCCGAATCAAAGGGGAGTCAAACAAGCCCCTATCGATAGCTTTTTTAGGGGGGTTGAAGACAGACTTCGTATCATTAAATACGAATTAAATGGCGCAACTCCATCATGAGACCATCGCAATTCTTGCGAGTTTTACAGCTTCGTATTTAAATAGTGCATCTTCAATCTCGAGCGAACATTCTTCTACAGCAAACCGTACGCGAAAAGTGACAGTTACTTTGTGATTTTTGTACTTTGTAATAGAATTGTATATTGTATTTAAAAAACTATTCTAATACAATTCGTAAGCTGAATTATGAAATGAACATTAATGTACTACACAACGTATATAATAACGAACAACCAGATTATTCAGGTAAATAAAAAAATTGTATGTATAAATATAATATGTACACACTATACATGGACGCACATGTACACTTAAAACTATCTACATTTACGTGAAAATAATTTAAAAAAAGTAAACCACATGAGAACTAAAAAAACTTTTCACATTTAATATAGGACACCTGCAAAAGATTTTTATTGTGAACTATCAAAATATTTTTTAAAATAAAGTTTTTATAAATTTTATTATAAAATTTCATTTTTTTTCAATTTTTATTTTAATAATAGAATTTATTTTTAATAAAAAATCGAATTTTTAAAATCGTATAATACGGGTATGCTAAACAAAATGATAATAATATTAAAAATAAATGTAATATAAAACAATTAAATATATTAATAAATAATATTATATGCATTATAATAAAATTAAAAGTTAATAAAACAATCTATTTAAATATAAGGAAAAATAAATACATTATATATTTATATATTTATACATATATAAAAACATACATATATATATATATACTGATAAATGTTTAAATGTAATTTATAACAATAAAAAAATTTGCCATTATAATAAAATGAAATATAATTGGCAAAACTATAGCATGATAATAAATATATATTATAAATTCATTTCCGAATTTGGAAAACTTTTTTTTCATAAAGATATTATAATATATTATTATAATATATATATTGGAAAACAACAAAGGAGATAAATATTATTTTTAGTATCAACTGGCATTTAAATTAATTTGCAAAAATAATACATAAGTTATTTATTTTTAACGAAACTATAAATACATTATATACATTCAGATAATGTATATAGTATAGTGTATATAATATAGTGTATGTAATATAAATGTCATCTTAATATAGACTTTATATAATAATAATAGTTATTATTATTATTCTAAGATTTATATATTTAATTAAAAATTATTATAAGAATAATTATTGATGATAATTGTTTGATGATAAATGTAACTGATATATTTATCATAAATACATACAAATTGATAATTCTAAGTTTACTTCCCATAAATATTAAATATTTTCTTGTTAAATATTTTTTACACTTGCATATATCGTTGTTTTCAAGATGCCGTTGTACGTAAATTGAAAACAAATAATGCAAAGATATAAAAACTTTTTTTTATTAATAACTGCAGTGTATATATATATATATATATATATATGAAAAATAATTATTCATACTCTTCAATTTGCTACATATACTGATAGTCAATTCTTTGCCCCATACATAATTTTTTGTTTTATTATTATTATTATTCACTAAAGATAAAATAATTTTTTTTGGCAGAATATTGTATAAAAAAGTTTTAAATAAAAATTAACCTTTTTAATGAACAAACAATAACAAAATTATTATACTTATTATTTAAAAAAAACAAATTGATTAAATGTTATAGGTTTCATAAGTATGTAACGGTATATGACAGTAAAACAATATTGAAAAAAATTATTCTTTCTGTGAAATATTCTTTAGGTTAAACGAATAAATTAATATTTTCTGGAACACGTAATACAGTTTTTAAATTTTTTCATATATTCTGAATTATATATAATAATATAAATTTTCCTTATCGATAACTATTTATAATGTCAGATACATATATCGATATGTTTTGAATACATCGGATATATTTTATTCGTGAACCACTTTTTTCAATATAATTTTATTATTTAAGTAATAATACTTTTTATTAACAAAATAATATATTAATATTCTCGGAAAAAATAATCGAAGTTTTCTATATACATATAATTAGCTCGGAATTGGTCGTTGTATAAAACTATTCAACGTGATTCTTCGGGAAGCCTTAAAAATTGGTTTATCCATGATAAGGTTTCAAAGGTAGAGGTAAAAATTCCTATTTAGTATAAGCTGTGTCACGCTATTCATACATAGCAATTTTTTTCAATTCAAAAACTCATTTTAGAATTATATTTGAAAATCCATTTTCCTTTTGCAGAAAACTGTTTAAATTAAAGATGAAGTTGTAAGACGATTCAAAAATGGATTTTGACGAATACAGGAGAAGAGGTAAGAATTCTTCTGCTCTGTTGTTTCTAATTTATATTCGTTAACGCATCGTGCGGGTCATCTGCCAGTAAATTTCTCCCTCGTCGGTTCTTAGCAGAGGGAAGTGGAAGTAGATCCTGGCAGTCCCGCGGACGATTTCTGCATCTCTTCGATCGTCCCCATTGCTGCCTTTTTGGTGGGGTTTGCCTTTGATGCCCCAACCTTCTTCGTTCTCTGCAGCGCTTCCGTCCCGGTCGCAAGATAAAATCAGCCCAAGCATTTGGAATCGCCTTTCGCTCCCGTTCATCTGGACATCATCTTCATTAACGTTCACTCGTTTCTTTTCAAAAATTTAAATAAATATTCAAATTATATGAAAATATTTCGTTCCCATCAATGCGAGAATTGTACTGTCCGACTGTAGGCTGGTCCTTCATCAACTTCTCGGCCCCCTGCAGGCTTTCGTGCTCATGGGCAATCATCCTGGTAATTGGGATCTTTCCCTGCCCATGCTTTTTTCGAGGGCAGGTCCTCCCGATTCATATTTTGATTAGCCTCGGTTTTTTTTTTTATTTTTTTTGGCTTTTTTTCGGTTCGTTTATTCAAAATTTCAGTGTTTCCTCAAAAATGTCGTACGTGCTCTAACAGCCGATCGCATTCAGTTGTCTCTCGAAAAAAAAAATTTAAAACTTTCTAACTTTAAAAGCAATCGCATTCTTTCCTCGGAAAAAAAAATTAAAAAAATGTCTTCGCCGCGATATCCAAAATCTGAAAAATGTCGAAGTCTGCAAACGAGGCTGGTTCAACTCGATTAATTAACGCGTCAGAGAAAAATGCAGCGGCAATTATTGATTCACAGGACTAAAAAAATAAAAAAGTACAAGTGTTGAAGGTGCCAGTGATTATTAAAAGAGACGACGCCATAAGCTCGAGCAAAAAAGATGCTGACGCGACAGAAAAAGAAATGTGCGCTGAAAATTTAGCAGTGGTCAAAGTTTATGGGGAAAACATTGTTGATCCTTTGCGATGCACTCTCCGTCGGTCTGCCACGGGTTCCTGCAAGTCGCAAATGCATTTAAATGCGTATATTTAATGCCGAATTCGTCCAAGAGACGTACCGAAGTGAAATATTGCACGGCGGGGATTCCGAGTCTGGTACCTTCTTATCCGAGTGCTTGGACATCTGGGTGAATGTCCGGCTTTGCAAAAACCGTGCAAAGAATTTGGGAATCCCCGATGAAAGCTTCAGCGTGAGATACTTGAAAGAATGAACGTTCTTTGCCGATTGAAGATAGTGCCACGGCATCGATCCTTTGAGCGTCCTATCGACGAAGACCCTTCGCTTATAGTGTAAAAAAATATTTCGAACATAAGCGAAACGAACCACCTTCGGTTATAAATTTATTTTTTAAATCCGTACCGAGGTCGCTATCCTCCCATGGCGTATCAGGACCGTGGCCAGGTCCTTTTCTCGTTCTCAGGACCGTAGCAAGTTACACCCCGCTATTTTTCCACCCTTCGCGTTGGCGTTTATTTTGTGGGAATTGCAAATGTACGAAGCTTGTAACAGATATTTAATTTAATGAAAGAAAACGTATTGTCGGATAAATAAAATAAATTTTCCTTTGAACTTTTTGCTAACCTTACGTAAAATTGGAAAACTATTTACGTACATTTAAAAAGCCCCCCCCCCCCAAATAGTATTTCTTTTTCAATATAAAGATAAGAATCTGGTTAACTATGTGAATAAATTAGACATTTTTTATTCTGGAATAAATTTGGATATAGAATATTTTGCGGCAAAAAAATATTTATCGAAATAAAAGATACATGCAATATATCTTTATGAAACAATGTATGAGATTTTTATTTCCATAATTTTTTATTATTTTTATTTACCCAAAATAATATGGACAAGAACGCACGATAAACGTACTTAGTTATAATTGATTTATGATAATATGAACATATATAAACTAAATACATGCAATTATGAAATTACTAATAGTTATTGTTTAATGTATAAAATAAAAAAAAATTTAGATCGTAATATTGAAAATATATGTAAAAATATACATAATTCCCAATATATTTCTGTATATATTATAAAATTTAATTATTATTTAAAATAAATGAATTTTTACACCAAATATAGCCTTAAATATACATTTTTTAATATTATTTGGTAATAATATATTTTAATTTTTTCAAAAAATTTATTTTACAATATAATAATGAGACTGTAGTCATGAAACATAAAATTTAAATTAATTTTTTAATTAAAATTATATTTTTAAATAATATACAATATATAAAAAAATTATGTAAGAAAATTTAATAGTATTTATATTATTTCATTATAAAATATAAAACAGCACAAAAAATAATAATTATAATACAATATGTAAAAAAAAACACAAGTAACAAACTACAATAATCGATATAAGTATTTACATATATATTTGTATAATTTTTAAAATTAAGCCTATAAATAATATAATATTCATATGAAAATTTAATTTTATTAATTTTGAGCATGTTGAAATACTTTAAATATATTATGTAAAAATTAATAAACTATATAATATATAATGCACAATCAATAATATATTTATAAATAAAATAAAATTTATAATTGATCTTATTTAATAAGAGAAATTGGTGTCAATATTTAGTAATTTTTACATGATGTGTTGCTACTATGTAAAAACTACAAAATACAATTTAATGGTGACATGTAATACGTTTTAATAATATATAAAAAAATTTTTTTTATATTTTAAAAATTATACTCAAAAACAAAAAAATTTCATATAATAATTAAATTATTATTAAGTTCAATAATATATTTTCATAATCGTATATATGATATATATATAATTTGTTAGGTTCTTGGATTTTAACCATTTTTCATATAGATGCAATATTACTTATAAACATAACATTTAAATACATAAATAAATTCTTATTGTTATTATCCATTACATATATTAATGTATAAATCAAAACATGCTTGTAATAAAAAGGTTTTATAACCAATATTTGCATATTTTAATAAGCAATGAAAAAGTTGAACATGCAGTTTTTTACTATTATGTGCACTACATTTATCTTCTGACTTCAAAGTCATAGTTGTGAGAACGTGGCCGATATGTTGATGTAGTAAAAGGAGCACAATTCAATGCAATTTCGAACACGGCTTTCCAACGTACCTCGAATTTTCTACTTTACACGGTTTCAGGGTGCATCGCATCCTCCATAGGAGCGACGGCACCTTAAGGGAGCCTGGTCAGGTTAGGTTTCTCAATTCGAGGCGAGCCCCCTCCGGCTTCCTTCTTGGGCGGCACATCGGAGACCGGGAAAATTTTAGTGATTTCGTCGGTGGTTCTGACGTCGGAGGATTTTCCCGGCCCAAGCACGCATCCTGCTTCCGTCCATTTTCCCCTCGGCGAAGTTAAATTTTAATAAAGACAGCGCGAGAACCTTTTATTTGCCTTCCGGAATGGGATGCCATGGGATGTTATTGCTTATAAAACTCGCATCACGATCCTAAATCGTTTAAAACGGCTCTAGAATCGATTCCTTCATTTTCTTTTGATTATTTATTTTATTGTTTGCTTCGAATTATTTGCATGGAACGCTTAACCCTTTTTCATAGGGAAGGAAATGGTCGACTACATCGCCGAGTATTTGGAGAATATACGCGAGAGAAGAGTCTATCCGGAGGTTAAACCCGGGTTCCTGCGGCGTCTGGTGCCTGATAGTGCGCCCTTCGAGGGTGAGAGCTGGGACGTCATTATGGAGGACATCGAAAGAGTGATAATGCCGGGGGTAAGTATCGGGAAGGGGGAAGGGATGAAACCTTCCGCGGAAAAATGCCTCATTCTTCCGATGTTTCCAGGTGACCCACTGGCAGAGCCCTCACATGCATGCGTACTTCCCCGCTTTGAATTCCTTCCCGTCGCTGCTGGGTGATATGCTCGCTGATGCCATCAACTGCATCGGATTTACCTGGGTGAGTCTCTTCGAGGTTATTTCTCGCCCCGTATCCCACGAGTGCGCAAAGTCACAGTTTCTCTCGTTCAGGCGTCGAGTCCAGCGTGCACGGAACTGGAAACGGTGGTGATGAACTGGTTGGGGAAGATGATCGGTCTGCCGGACGAGTTCCTTCATCTTCGTCCGGACAGTCCCGGAGGTGGAGTCATACAGGTGAGGTACCTAACGGGCGCTCTTTCGGAATTGGTCGCGACGCACTGCGTTTTAAGGGCGAAAATATTTTTCAGACGACGGCAAGCGAGGCCACCTTCGTCTGTTTGCTCGGCGGCAGAACCGAGGCCATTCGAAGGTACAAGAAGGAGTTTTCGGAACTCGAGGACGCCGAAATCAACAGCAGACTGGTCGCCTACTGCTCCGATCAGGTAACCAAACCCGGGAGTCGCGGTTAGCGGTGTTTTCGAATCTTCCTCGTGTCCTCCCATCCCAAAAAGTCGGTCGCATCAGCGTGAATTTTCTTTATATAATGAAATTAACTGGATAAAATAAAGAAATAAAATAAATTAATGGTTTATTATAAGGTCATATTCAACGCGTTATAACCGAAGTCAATTCGACTTTCGATAAGATGCAAAAATTCATTTTCGTTAATTTAGGTAAAAAAAAAAAATGGCTTCATTGCACGAAACGGTTTCGCACGGATTTTAATTTCTTTTTTTGTTTTTAATAAATAAAATAGAACATCAAATATTTGACGGGTGAAACGTTCGCTGTAACCGCGATTCGAGAATGTTACCGCAAAAGAAGTTATCATTACGTGTCGGGTTGACCCACTCGTGCTGACACACTTCGAACCGCGCAACGAGAACGCTTGCAACCCGGCACAAAAAAAAGGTAGACCCACCGTCGCTGTTGGTAAAAGCAGACGACGGAAATCTCGCCTTGGTCGAGGACAAAAAAAGAAAAACCGTGGGCCATGCCACTGACGGTTAACCATCGTTGTTTCAGGCCCACTCGTCCGTGGAAAAAGCGGGTCTCATTGGCTTGGTGAAGATGCGATACATCGAAAGCGATGATAAGCTGTCTCTGAGGGGGGACAAGCTGAAAGAAGCCATAAGGGAGGACAGGAAAAGTGGGCTGATACCGTTCTTTGTAAGCATATAAACCTCTTCGTATTGACCGTCGTAATTAATACACCGGGGACCAAAAACAGGTCCCATCGGGAGCTTTTCCTTCCCGTTTTGGCCCAAAAACGAAATTCCGGTTAATATCTCAAAATTTTATATAAAAATTAATTGAGGACAATCCGATTTTCTTCATTAGTTTCTTTCCATTCTTATTTTTGTGTACTTTACTTTTTCGAGCTTTGCGTGACACTCGGCACCACCGGAGCGTGCGCTTTCGACAATCTCCAGGAGCTCGGACCCATCTGCAAGGAGGAGAATCTCTGGCTCCACGTGGACGCCGCGTACGCCGGAACCGCCTTTATATGCCCCGAGTTCCGGAAGTGGATGTCCGGCATCGATTTCGCGGATTCGCTTGCTTTCAACCCTTCCAAGTGGATGATGGTTCACTTCGACTGCACCGCGATGTGGTAGGAAAAACTCGTCACCACCGCAGCATAACCGCATACGGATAGAACGTAGAATCACCTGTAGCGGTCACCAACCTCCGGGGAATTGCCCTCGTCAGCAGTTTCTTTACTCAAAGCCGGAAAATTTGCTTAGCTTAGACTTCGAAATGCGCCAGGCAAATTTTGCTCGATTATGAGTTTTTTTTTTTCAGCATGAGAATCTATCACGATTCGTCAGTTGGTACATTATTCATTATGCACCCGATCACGTGCCCTCCGTCAGATTTGATCCCGGTCCGTCCCCCGGGCGCGCATTTGATCCTGTCGTTTGCGGTGGCGGGTTGCGGGGATGAAAGTTATGTGTCTTTCTCTTGCAGGGTGAAATCCAGTGGTTCGCTGCATCGGACGTTCAACGTCGAGCCCCTCTACCTGCAGCACGAGAACTCAGGTAAATCATTTCACGAATTTTCCGTAAAAAAAAAAAAAAAAAAAAAAAAAAAAAAAAAAAAAAAAAAAAAAAAAAAAATCAAAACCGACTACTGCAAATCAGATTATCTGACAATACTATTTGTAGGTCTTGCAATTGATTACATGGTAAGTTTCAGTCCGGAAGGTTACATCACTTTCCCACCCCCTCCCTTATTCTTGCACTTCTAAATACCACGAAAGTCTTTTTTTTGTCCCCAGCACTGGCAGATACCGCTCAGCAAGCGATTCAGAGCTTTGAAATTGTGGTTCGTCATCAGGAGCTACGGCATCAGGGGACTGCAGAAGCACGTCCGGGAGGTGGGATTACATTTACCGGAACCGGAAGCCCTCGAACCGCGTCATTATCGGTTGCAAATTTTAACACGGACCGTATTGTTGCAGAGCGTGCGCCTCGCGCAAAAGTTCGAGGTTTTGGTTCTTGCAGATCCGAGATTCGAGATACCCTCCGCCAGGCACTTGGGAATGGTCGTTTTCCGACTCAAAGGAGACAATGCGCTGACGGAGAAGCTGCTGAAGAGACTGAACGCCAGGGGCAACTTGCATTGCGTACCTGCGGCGTTTAAGGTGATTTTTCGATGTCGAAACCAAAACCGAGTCCCTTTCGAAAAAAAAAAATGCCGATCCGACGGCCGACGCCTTAAAATGCCCGATTAGGCTTCTTGTCAAACGGCGACGCCCCAACTCGGTTTTACGCGCGGCACTAAAAATAATAGCGCGGTGCAACGGGGGAAAAAGTAAAGCGCCTTTTTTTACGCGGTCTCTCGAGACACTCGCGCACCGCGTTAAAGGAGGATTTTGCGCTCAGGGTTTGAAAGTTTGCTTTTTTCCTTTGCTGAAATTTTTTGGTCGGATCGAGATTTGACCATCGAAACGCCTTCAAAATCTTCATTTGGAGTTTTTGCGAGTCACCTAAGACGTGCGGAATTGGACGAACGAGAGCGAAATCCACACCGGGCGTTAATTCGCGACTCGGGAAAAATTGGATAAAATTTTTTGACACTTTGAAATTTTTCCCAGGGAAAGTACGTGGTCAGATTTACGGTGACCTCGCAGAGAACGACCGTCGACGACATAACCAGGGACTGGTTCGAAATCAAGACGACGGCGGGGGAGATCCTGCAGAACGAGACTTTAACGATGGCGGTGCCCAGACCGAGGGTTCGCCTGGCAGGTAGCAAATGCGAACGGAAAACCCCCCCGGGTCGCGGCCGTACGAAAATTTTTCCTAGCTCTTTTTTTTTTCCTCCCGCATTCCAGATATGAGGAGCATAAACGAAAACTTCGGTTCGAGCCTGATCCTTGCGAACTCTCCCATGTCGCTGAAGATCGTGAACGGGAGCTTCGCGGCCATCTTCGACGAGGACGAGCTTTTCACCTGCTGCAAGAGCTTCGGACAGCTTCGACTCATGCAGGACAGCCCGGGTGAGACGTGCGATAGGGGAGCGAACGGGGGAAATTGAATCGAAATTTACTATATTTGAATTTTTTTTTCTCTTAACCGTCAGCGATGAGGCGCCGGGTTAAGGGAATCCTCATGACGGGGAAGCAATTCTCCCTCGATTCAAGGATGGACCTGGTCTCGACCGCCATCCAAACCTCCTCCGGCAGATCGCTGAACGTTCGCGACGACAGCGAGACGGTGAAAGAGGAATCCTCCGATGAAGGCAACCGTGTGTGATTTTTTCCTGAAGGAAAAATTTGAAAATACCGGTTGTGAGAAACATTAAAAATTCATTTTTCTCCTCTTTCAGAGAAGGATAAAAAAGAAACTTCCTCGGCTTTGGACGAAGGAACGGATTCTTCAAACCCAAATGAAGACAAATCGCTTTGCGAACATCAAATAAAAAAAGCCTTTTGAAGCTTAAGACAAAAAAACAAATTATATATAATAAATAAATAATATTATTAACGGTAAAAATTAATCATTGTAGTCAGTAGTATTGGCAATTATTGAAATTTTATCAATAAAATCACCCTTTCAATTAATCTATATAAAAACGACAGATTCTTATATTATTACAAACGCTATTTGGTGTAAATCATAATTTTAAAAAAAAAAAAAAAAACTATTTTATTATCGTTATTAGCTGTCTGAACAGTAATTTCGGTTAATGAGCTTTTGTATATCCATAAAATGAAGAAGCTCGTAGTTTAATCGATCGCATGTTTACGTTTTTGGTTGATTCTGTAGATTATATCATAATCAGTTATTTTTAGAGCATCAGGCGTTAATATTATTGCATTTATGTCTCTAATTTTCTACATATCTATCTTCGAAGGCTTTCGAAGCGCTGAACACTAAAATTAACGCATCTTTTTAGCTTTTGGCGCTGTAAATAAAATAAAATTTGTCATTTTCCGTTTGTACGTTGCATGTTAACAAAAGCAACGATTAATAATTTTCGTCGTCAAACGAGGAAGCAATGTTATAACATATAATTACGTGCTTGTTTTTTTTTTTTCATATTTGAATATCAATGAAATTTTTTTCCGAACTTTCATAACGAATAGCAGGAATACGTGTTCGCGTTGATATAATCTTAATGATTCACTTTCCCACATTCTAAAACTTTACATTTAGATAAAAGCATTTTTAATTTTCCCACAAAATGAAAAGCAATCCATGATCAAGTCGCATCGGTTTAATTTCGTTTCCAATTTATCCAAATGGAAAATGGCAAGGTTTCCAATATTATTTTCATTCTTTAAAAAGCGTTTCATTTCTAGGAGTGAAATATGAGTAGAATTTGATGTGAAAAAAGTACAATAATGATGTGAATATTAATAAAGAATAAAAATATCGGAACTTACAATCGCATCATTTTCTTTTACGTCTGGAATCTGATTTTTAAAAAATTGTACATTTGAAGAAATCCATTTCATATTGATTTAATTTTTTTATCTTTAGATTTCTGCAACGGCAAAAATGAGAACATTATCCTAGGTTTCCATGTATATTGCTTAGACTTCTGTTTTAAGTTATCGATATTACATCGAACACACTAAATGAAGGAGCATTAAATTTTAATATCTCAAGAGCAATCTGAAATAAATCATATATTTCGCTCCTTTTTGCTTATAAAAATTCAAATGATTTACTCTTCACCGACGTAAATCAAAGAACCCCGAAGAACCTTTTTTTGCGTTAAGTGCTTTATGCGGATGTTTTTTACGTTCACAGATTCAACAAAACGTAAAATTTTTGAATAGAACATAACAAAATAATTATCGAAGAAATTAATTTATATTGCTGTCATTTAGAATTTAATTTAATCTTAATCTCGGTTTTACTTTATTCATAATGAGCGAAAGTGCACAATCATACCAAGTACAATCTTCTCATAGATTCGTTGCTTTATTTCAATGATAGTGTTAAGAAAATTTATCAGAAAGTTGATAATCGTGTTCTATGTTCATATAAAAATATCCAGTTTATATACATAAGGATTTTTATAAACAATACTAAAAAAAAAATGACATTTTTATAAAAAGGACAGCAATTAATTATAAAAATATCATTATTTATTTCATAAATTAATGTCATCACTCAATCTGCCTTTTTCTTCCCCTCCGGTTCTTCTTTATAATGTAAAAATACAAAGCTAAGAAGGAAAACGCCGACCATCATGCTAAACGCGCTAATATAATACGGATATGCACTGGGAATGAATCTTTCGTACTGAGTATGTTCCAAAGGCCTCACGCTAACTTGGGTTGTGCTAAACAGTCGAGTATAACCGACTCGGTTGTAATCAACTTTGAACTGGTAGACGCCGTAGACGTCCGGAATGATGAATTGAGCTTCATATTTCCCGTTTGATGTATGTTTCAAATATTGTCTAATAAACGGATCTATTCGGACGAACTCCAGTTGTATGTCATCCGTTTCAAACGGAATCCAAACGTTATTTTTCAATTTTTCGATTTCTATCGTATAGACCACGTTGTCCATTATTGTGTAATACGAAGGTGGCTGTTTTTCACCCTTCAAATTGTGCGACACTGATTTGACTCTCAATACGCCGTGCTCTTTAAACACCCACTGACTTAATGCCATTGCCACTTTCTTATTTCCCGACGACTGATGCACTACCTCTGTTAGTGCTTTTTGCACGGGCGAAGTAAATGCTTCATCGGAGAAAAAATAAAGCGAACCGGAAATTATTACCCTGGCATTGTTTCGGGCTTGAAGTGCTGATATTAGTACTGTGTTTTTGCCCACTGCATGTGGATACTAAAAAAAAATATAATAATATTTTTACATTAAACACTGAAAATAATTTTTCTCTTTTGAATAATAAAAAACAAAAATTTTCCAAATTTATAAATTAAATATTGCATTGAAAACAGAACACAAGGATGATAAAAAAAATTAACTCATTTCTTTCCATTAAAAATTAATTCATAAAATTAATACAAATTAGTTTTTTATTAACTTAATTTTTTCAATGTGTACTTGGTTATACATTGTTCAAAGTAGATAATTTAACAAGACCTTTTAAGATCTTTCATATTTTCTTTACTTAAAAAAAAAATTTCTAATTTTTACCTCCTTAATAGTTTGATCTGGAATGTATGAATAAGCATAATTTGATGTAGTTAAAATTTGCAAAACTAAAGGATTGTCTTTGTCTACAACAAGCCCTGTTCCTTGATAAAGTAAAGGTCCAACTTTTCTGTCTCCAACTATAACTGGTGCATCAATTAGGTTTTCAGGTTCTGATATTATAAGCGTGTGTTTCCCCTGATCAGAAACATCATAATTAAGATGGTCAATAACACTGGCACCTTCTTCATCTAATTCAACTCCACATTCAGATGCCAATTCACGAATGGCATCTCCGCTATTAGAATTTCCTACAAATTAAAAAATTAATTGTTGAACACTGGAAAAAAACAACACAAACTTTTAATCAAAAAATACATAACCTGCAAGCAAAACATTTCCACCTCCGTCAATAAATTCCGTGATTGATTCTACCGAAAGTAAACCCCCAAATTCTTCGACTGACGGAGCAAATATTATTAAATGTTCATACAAAAATTCTCCATATTTTGTCAGTACTAAGTTCGCATCATCTGCTGCTTTATAGGTTAATGTGAAACCTCTTTCTGAAATAAACATTTAAGAATTTAATTAAGAAAATTAATGAAAATTAAATGCCTCAATTCAACAGAATCGAATAAAATTGATACTTAACAAAATAAAAATGCTAAAAATAAAATGAGTCTGATAGAGTTAAGTTCGGAAATAAAAAGTTACGCCGAACATGTTCATACTATTATACCTTGCAATGACTTAAAAAATATAGAATGCGTCTCCCTAATTGTTAAGCTATCTAACAAAACAAGTATTGATCCTCCAGCACTAACGGGAGAAACCGCAATGTCACACAAACTGAATAAAGCAATACATAAATAAAGCCGGTAAGCTCTAGCCATTTTCTTAACAACGTGTATCATTTTTGCAGAGCAATAAAGAGAAATGTTTTTTAGCGCTTCAGTTGGCAGCAATCGCACACAAGATGGTTGTCATTTTGTGTAATTTATAAACAATTTGTTTGTTTTTAATTACCTTTATATCAAAATAGTCGTAGAGATACGTGAATATTTATATTTAAATGAGGCATTGAAATTCAAATAGATAGAGATGACAGATGTGCCATGTCTGACGTATATGGCTTTATATATTTTGTCTTTTCACATTATTCAAAGCAATTCTCGCACGTCTACCCTGTGGAAATTAAACGTTGAAGAAGGGAAAATAGTTGAAGGTGGCTTATTTCCGAAGGTAGTTACTTTATCAGAACCTCAAACGACTGATGATCCTGTGTTCAGTATAATTACATCTACGATCCACTATGGTAAAAGCTGGACGAAGAGAAGTGTGGAATCTTTCAGCCCTGGTTGTCACTCTCATTTTGATGAGAATAACAAGTAAGCGTTTGATTCATAAGTTCATCTGGTAATTTAATGTAAATCTTATTTGAAGCTTCGTTTGATAATACTAACATATCGTTATTTTATTTAAGAAATATTGCTAGAAAAGAATGAGTATTCATTACAGATATATTATCTTTGTACTCAATTAAATGTAATAAAAGCATTAGTTAAATTTTGTCTTTCATCATTTTGCATTCATTTTTATTTTAATTCAATTTTAAATATTACTCATTACTTACAATTTATTTTATAAGCTCAGTGTGACTTTTTTCATTGTATTCTAGAATAGCATGTGGTGAAAGTTTTACATTTTCAGTCTTTTTGTTGCACAATTAGATAAAAACTATTTCTTTCAGATTGACAAACACAACCAAACAGGTAAATGGTACTGAAACAATAAAAAATGAAACAAGATCTCAAGAAAAAAACACTTCTACAACTTTAACTAGCAGTGATGATGAAGTTTTAGATTGTGGCAAGGCTGTTAATTTTACTTATTATGACAACTTAGTTGGTGTAAACAATAGGCATAACCATCCCCATGTACCTGAACCGCAGGTTGCATTGATTTTCAAGAAAAAGTCATCCAAAAACAATGAGTTTGATGTTGATGCTTTGGAAAGAAAATTGAAAAAAGCAAAGCGTGAGGTAATTTTTCATGGAAATGTTGATAGTTGCTAATAATTCAGTAAACCAATTGCAATTTTGACTCTAATTGTTTTCAGATAATATTGAAACTAATTTACATTGCATTAGATGATTAAATTTTCCTTTGTAAAATCATTTAAAAGTAAAAGATAAATTTTTATATTTGGTTCATGTTGATATTTGCCTTAGCTGCAGATCTAATTTAATGTTTAAAATATACATATGTATACATATATATTTATAAATATATATATATATGTTGCAGAAAATATCTTTCTGCAGAACCAGAACCAAATTTTTAACAAAGACATCACATATTTATTCATTTTCTTCTTATTTATATTTAGCCAAAAATAAAAATTTCTGTTTAAGAAACACTTTAAAATTGCAGAAACCTAAATCAGTACAACTTTATAATCAAATTGGAAATTTTTGGAGAATAAAGGGGGATGCCCAGAAATCAATAGAATGTTTTCGAAGAGCCCTTGCAGTTTCACCACATAATGCTGAAGTCCTCCTCAATTTAGCCCGTGTTTTACTTAATTTACAGTATCTTGATGATGCAATTTATTTGACAAGGTATTGATTTTTTTATTTTTTTTTTTACTTTATTTTGCATGTAGTAAGAAAAAATTACATTCTCAAATTAAAATCATAAAAAATGAATTTTGAATTAATTATTTCAAATTTTTTAAGGAATTCAGAATTACATTAGTTTGTTAGAATTAAATTTTGTCCATTTTAAAGCAGTAATAAAATAATAAAAGATTTAGGACAATGTTATTTACTTTTGCATAATATTATTTAAATGTATATATTCATATGTATGATGATATTGTTATAATATTAAGTGAAAAGATTTATGTTAAAATATTTTTTTAGGCGTTCTTTAGAAGTACAACCCCCTGACAAGAATGCCTGGCAACAATATTATACTTTGGGTGAAATTTTCAAAGCTTATGGTCATTATCAAGAAGCCTCACTCCACTTGAGGCATTCACTTGAACTGAAACCAGAGTTCGAGCCAGCAATTGCAGCTCTAAAAGACATGGAGACATTGCCTGAAACCACAATACATATTTACACATTACTTATAATTATTTGTCTGGTAGGTTTCAAATTTTTTAAATTAATTTTTAAGGTATGTGTTTTACTATTACATTTTCATTTTATATTGTTTTTTTTTAAGGTTTTGGGCGTTCTTCTTGTAATCTTGTCATCCGTAGATGGTAATCTAGATTCGGAATTCACCGAAATTAAAACTCAGAGGCACTTTAATAGGGCAATGGCCATGAGATCTCTCAAAATGGGAATATCACCACGGGCTCTTCGAACAAAAAGGTATAGTGATAGAGGGACGTCCGGCTGACATAAGGAGATAATTTACAAATCAAAGAAATCGAAACACGAAGAAGTAGTTTGTTTCTTTTTTGAGTATTGAATTCGATTCAATAGTTCACGATTGTTTTTTTTATTGTTGATTTATTTTTAAATTCTATGGTATAATAATAATAACTAATAATAATAATTATCTCATGATCATGATCATGAGATCATCAAAGTGTAAGATCAAAAAAATATTTCAGAATTTAACGGACTTACACCTTTTTGTGTAAATTTGATTTAACTTACTTTTTCTATTACCAAATTTCATTCCGTTAATGTTTAAAAATTTAGTTTTGTAACTGTCGATAAACCATATCGATTTGATGTTATCAAATTTAGGAAGTAAAAGACTCTTCTATTCGCGTTCGTTTAAAATCCAAATAATGCGATCGTGAAAGAAGGGATATATTCTAATTATTCGCTATTGTTATATAAAAATAAATTTTGTTCCATTTTTTTAGGATTAAGCCGGTAATATTTTTATGTAAGATACCCCATTTAATTAACCCTTTGCACTTGAATTAATTCTTGCCAGATACGTATTAAAATGAAAGACTGTATGCGAAGTCCATGTCTCGGATACACCTACATTGTACAGCACTGAAGAATTTTTCGCAATTTTTAATTGCGGTTTTTTAAAGTTAAAAGTAGAAATATTTCGAGTATAAAGGGTTATTTGGGGAGGAAGAAATTGATATTTTAAACAAAGTCTGAGATAATGTGTAATAGTGTGATGGTATGAGTGCATACTTTTACGTATTTTTTAAAAGAGACCTAGAAATTAAAGCCTCCTTCAAAATGCATTACTTGCAATTCATGATTATACAAATTAATAAGATGTCATAGTATTTTAAAAAACTTATTGAATGATTGCACACAGTTTAAGCGATTTATTTTACTTTAGAATGGCTCAATCGATTTCTTAATTGCACAAAATAAAATAAATTTGATTGTAAGCAGCAAAACCGCATTTAATGTGATATGCTAGTAAAAGACTATTTTGCAATGATAAAAATAAATCATAAAATCTTCCTTAAATCGATGTAATATCAGTATCGCTTATTATTATTATTATTTTTATTATTATTATTATTATTATTATTATTATTATTATTATTATTACTCAGCTGCTATTTATAATCTTGTTCTTATTCAATACTCTCACAGGCATTCCTTCATTTTTAACATCTTATCATAACTTAAGGTTGGAGGCGGCTTGTAAGATGCATCACGGGACTACAGCACGCATCTATTTTCAATTCATAAATTTATTTTTATATGTAACATTTAAATTTATTATCAACAATAACAATAAGTTTTTTATTTCGTAAAAAATTAATAAGTACTCATTGTTTAGACTTTTACGGGAAAACCTCTTAAATGAAGTAATAAAAGTCTAAAGAGCTGTTTTTCTTTGGCGTCTTCCAATGCGCACGAAAGCATACGCACCTCCATTAGATACGTGATGATACTGTCCATTTAGTAAAGAGATGCATCTTTATCATTATTTTACAATATTTAACATTAGTTATTTATTGTGAACGATAGATGTTATTAAGTATTCCTAACGGAATAAATTACACATATTTTAAATAAGTACGAAAAAATTTCGTATATGCAAGCTTATTTTAAGAATTACAGCATCATCACGATATTAGCTCACGAGCCGCCGCAACCTGAAATAAATGATCATCCCTGGAAAGGAGGTCTTCAGCCAACCTATGAATGTCATTTCATAGTAATTTTTTCGATTTTTTTTATGTTATTGGACCGAACAGAAAATTATCTGTCACTCTTAGAATTTCAATGTATGAATCTAAGGCTTTAAATTCTAATTGTACATACGAATATGCATAAAATTATTTTACCTCAGATAGATGTATTGTTCTTTATGAAAAAAGTGCAAGTTCATATTTGCCAAAATGATATATTTTGAAAAATATAGTATTTGAAGTATATTGCTAAGTCAATGGTGGGGACTTTGCCCTTTTTCTTCAAAATATTTGGTCCAAATATAATATGCATGTAAATATTTAAATTTTATTAATATAAATTATTACGTATTTCACGTATGTTTTAAATTTTTTTATCTAATATTTTTTTAACATAAACAGGCTTTATATGAATTCAAATTCCCTTAAATTATGTACATATTTTGATATGTACATAATTGCAAAGCAGACTGCCTGAATCTGACATTAATCAAAATGTAAGTATACTGAATGATTCAAATTAACGCATTCGTAAAAATGGATCCAGAGATCGAGAGAAGGATGGGGTTATAATTAAGTGCATTCATAAAAACCCGGGTACAAGTTCAGAAAATGAGAAACAAAAAAAAAATTAATTGGTTTGCTTATTTGCTTCGTATCAAATTTTCTTAGCAGTTACACAAGGTATACTTAACTGTTGAATTATAGTGAAAAGAAGAAACTCAGTAAAAATTTGATTATAGAATTTTTTTAATTTGAAACTTATAAAATTTATCCCTAATAAAGTAAACTAAATTTCATAAGTAATTAAATCTTGTAGGAATAGGAAGAAACGAACACTGATGACTTCTTTAAATTTTGCATTTGCCACTGAGAACAGACGCTTTCAATTATATTAATTAAGAAGATTTAATTATATTACTTAATAATTATATTTAAGTTATCAGATTTGTTATAACAGTTACATAACTCATAATGTGATACGCCTGATATTTTATTTCTCAATTTTTCTCGCTACTTGAAAAAGATTAGCTATCTCCAATAAAACATTGCACTTTTTCATCGAAGAAGTGCAAGTGGTCATATAAAGAAAGTACAATATAATATATCGGGGGAAATGATCTAATATTTAATCTCTTTTAAGAATTTTTTGATTACTGGTGCCACCACTTCCGGCGTTTCCAAATGCAAATGATGAGAACCTGGTATGATGTGGTATTCGTAATATTTCGCCCTGTTTTTAATTACATTTAATATATCGTACACTTTGCTCTTCGGCTCAAAATAAGTGGTGTTCTCAGATTTGATGATCAGAACATTACACGATATCCTGTCAGCCATTTGCAAATTTTCTATGTGAGTGAATCCGAAAGGCATTTTATCCTTAACTCGGGGATCTCTGAGTAACTTGAAACGATCGTTTTCAGTTTTCAAAGTTCCGCGTTTCATCAATATTTTACATGCGGATTCCGATTTTAATCTCATGTTCTTCATCATTTTCTGTATCAGCTCCTCTTCCCTGTACAATTTTGCGTCGTCCATCGAAAGAGAATCGTAGTACAGCATTTTTTCCATTTGTTTCGGTGCTTCCTGATGACTTTTCATCGCGTCCTTCGATATAGGTTTAACTGCATCGATTCCTACGTAGGAGTCGACGCATTCTGGAAAGATTGCGCTATACAAAAAGGTGATGAGGCTTCCCAGGGAGTGTGATATTATTGACATTTTCCTCCATTTGAAGTGATCTTGAATTCGCCGAACGCAAAGCAAGATGTCGTATATAGTGTAGAAAACTCCCTTGGGAAAGTGGGATGAATGACCGTGTCCAGGTAGATCGATTGCTAAGTAACTGCATGTGGAAGGCAGCATTGGTATTAAGGTATCGAAGCTTCCTGCGTTATCCTGCCAACCATGAAGGAGAAGAATCGTTTTATTATTTCTCGGACCCCAATACTTTCCTGAAATTACAATTGGGGAAAAAAATTAATTTTTTATTGGACGTAAATTTTAAGCTATCATAATAAGCCATATAACATAGGAATTTTTTCCGTAAATAACTTTATAAACATTATGCACAGAAACTAAACATGAAGAATTGATAAAATTATTTTTCATTAATAAAACTTTTATTTTAAATAACGAAACTTTGCATTAACTAGACTTACCATATAGTTTGTATTGAAAATTCAAAGTAAACAGCTTGTGAAAATCAAAGTTTTATGTTTATCAAAAAATCATTTATTGCTGTTGCTAAATTTTCTGGTTCATTTAAATGTGCATGATGATAACCCATTACCTCGCGATGTTCAAAGTGTTTGGATATTTTCTTCAAGTTATCATTGGTTTCTTCATAGACCTTTTTACCTTCACAATGAATAAAACCATTTTCTGCTCTCATCATGAGAACTGGGCAAATAATATGTTTAGAACATTCAATGATAAATTCGTTGTTCAACACTCCAAACATGTTCTCTTTTACTCTTGGATCCCTTGTAAACATATATATATATTTGTCAGCATCTTTTAGATTGGATGATCTTACTTTTTCCAATACATATTTTGTATTTTTTAAAATTTGATCTAGCTTTTTGCCAAAAATCATTTGCAAGATCTGCAAATAATCACCTTCTTTTATAAATTTTGTTTCATCTTCATTAATTATAACCTTAGCATTTACATTAGCATTTTCAGGTGAAACTTCATTTTCTTTCAACTTGCATGTACCTCTCTCAAGCAATGTGAGAACAGATTCTAATGATGTTATGCTACCTAATCGTCCTTTAATCATCAATTCTATGATTTCATTCAGTTTGTATTTTGGAGCTGAACTGGTTTTCATTTTTTTTTCAATATCATATATTGCTTCAAATCCCCTATTTAAATCTGATGGAAAATTAATAGTCTTCAAGTTTAAAACACTTCGAACACATTCAAAACAAATTAAATATTTAACCTCCTCAGGATAGATTGATGCATAAACAAAAGATATAGCTGAACCAAATGAATGACCAAAAAGTGCATATTGCTTCCATTTAAAGTGTTTAATTATTCTTCTTATGGTAAACACGTATTCCATGAAATGGTATATTTTTCCAGAAGGAAGATGACTAGAAAGACCTTGCCCTGGAAGATCTATTGCCAATGTACTAGGAATATTTAAAAGAGGAATTAATCTATCAAATGAATTGGCATTATCTTCCAAACCATGGATGCATAATAGTGGAGCTGTATTTTTACATCCTCGCCACTTACCTGGAAGAAAAAATTCATTAAAAAACAAATGTTTTATTAATGAAATTAATACCTAAACCTAATAGAATCTAATTTGTAGTAATTGTTAATTACTGCAATAACTTGTATTTCACTTGTCCGATTAACATTAATAGAAAGTTTTTTCAAAATTTTATAAGTTTCAAATTTAATTAACTGAAGAGATTAATCAGGACACTATCGTTGAATGCAAATCAAATAAATATATCAGGGTAAAGAACTATATACGCCTTTTTGATTTGATAAAGGGAATGGCGCGCCCTGACAGTCGTGTCATAATAAAATTTTAAATATCCAAGTAATGTATAGGAAGTAAAACTGATGGAAAATTTTTACCAGCAATATATCCCCACGGTACAGGAATTCTTATTTCTTCAACGTCATTTTCTGTGAATTTAGACTGCGCAGCATTAGTGTGACATAAAATGCTCGACAGCGGTTTTTTATAAGATTTTCTGGCAATTTTAGTCCAACTAGTCAAACTTCTAAAAGCAAGTGCCATGTTATCAATAAAGAACGCGAACTAAATAGTTCAGTCAATTATGTTAACTGATTTTACATTTAAAAAATTCTGTTTTTTTTTAATCAAAGATTTAAAAAAAAGGCAGGTTTTTTTATTCGCATCATCGAAAGTTAATTTTAAAAAATAATGTCAGATCACCGACAAGGATCTCACTTCGGTGGAATTAGGTAATCGCGTACTATAACTTCCTGCTATGCGACCACGTGAGGCAGCGCAACTTTTCTGTTTTTAAACAGTATTGTTCAACATGGCGGGTCAGGATGTTGTTGGGGTTATGGATTTTGTTCTTTTGGACGAAATCACCACTGAAAAATTCGTTCAAAATTTACAAAAACGGTAAGGCGGTTAAGATTTAATATTTTCATCTCTATATATTTCGCACAAAGAGTGAGAATGATTCGTTGCACTATAAAAGGAGCAGCATGATAACTTCGGGTGGGGCGTTAAATTGTTTTTGAAAACTATAACCGATTTTTTTTTTTTTTTTAAATGAATAAGTTCGTTAATTTGATTGCCTGTCTTCGAGCCAAAGTACAGAGGCAGGGGATGAGTGATTAAAGAAGTCTTGGATAAATTTAATAATTTCAATTTTCAAAACGTATCCTATGAATCATCGAAATGATGTCATACCAGTTTGCCATATGCATATAAAGTCTTCTAATTTATAATCCCGAATAATTTTGAAAAAATATTATAGAAGTTAAAATGAGGCAAAAGTTCTCCTAATATGCATTTTAAAAGCATAAATATTATTATAAACAGCAATATGTATGTAAATGAACGTATCCTTGCTGGTTATTTTAAGATGACCAATTTATGAAATTTAAACTATTCAGATTTTGCTGTTCATTCACAAAGGCTGCTTCTGCAATTTTTTTTAACAAAATAAAATAAGAGCTTAAATCATGCAATCTTACAATAAATAACTTCACATTATTATGGATACTTTATTATAATACTTTCAAAATTTTAAATGAAACAAATGAGCAAATTTAAAATTATTGTATAAATAAAATTTTTTGTAAAATTTTTGCCCTTATTTATTGGATAATATAAATGTATGCACTATTTACAGCTTTTATTGATTATAGTTTGCTAAATCATTCCAAAATGATATATATTTAAAAATGACTTGCAATTCTTAATTTCAATGTGACAAACTAGCATTATTTAATTTTAGTTCTAGGGACTAAGAAAAAAAGCAAATCAAAAAACACTTTCAAATAGTGTTAGGTTTATAAGTTAAAAAATAGTATTAGAATTTATATCTAGATATTTTTATAATTGAATTAAAAATGCTTTAATATGGTATTGAAGTTTTCTGGTTTTTTTGCCAGTTATTTATTCATTTTATCTTTCAAATATATTTTTGTTTACATGATTGCAAGATATAGAGAACTAATTATCTTTGAATTCAAAGTATGAGATAAAAATTAATTCATATCTCAGTTTAAAATTATTTCTTGCCTTAAGTTGTGTTTTTTTTAAATTCATAAATTTTTTGGTCAGTTCATTATTATGCCATTCATTTCTTTCCTTTAGACTACTCCCTCAATTGTATTGTTATATTAAAAAAAATAGTGTGGTAAACATTATGAATTTTTTTAGTTTAAAATCATACTTTGTATGTGTAGCACATATTTATATTTCCCACCCTCATATTTTACGAACTTAAAGATTAATTCATATTTTTCTCTAAAACCAGTAATTGAAAAACTTATCGTTAATTTATAGCTACAAGAAAAAAATTTTTACTTTATATATAAATTAGATATTTTTTCAATGAACTTTCTTTTCCGGCGAGCATTGAAGCATTTTTTTTTATTATTTAAAAAATTCTTTTACAATGTAATCTAATTCGTTACAATTCAATCTTAATTGTAGATAATTGTGTGAAATTTTAAAATTTAAAATACGGACATGGGAGATAATTTAAGTCGAAGTGAAAAATATTTATAAAGAGATATGGGCAGGAAGATGGAGAATTTTTTTTTAATCAAGCCTAAAACCAATATTGCATTAAAAAAAATACAAATTGATATAATGCATTGCATATTTTTAACATTTATGTAAACCATTATTTATGCGCACTTTCTCGTTTTATCTAATCAATCAGTTTTGATATTTGTTTATTTTTCAAAGCACTGTTTTGATTAAGCTGTTTTAATGGAGAATTTACACTAAAGTACCAACAAGGCTCAGGATCAAGTAAAACACCTTAGGGTCTGGCAAAAGAATATGTCATTTTCACCGGAATCAAATCATTTTCGCGTTTTAAGTCCTCTATTTTAAAATCTCGCCGAAACCTAAGCCCAAATTCAAAGTCATTCCTTTTTTTTACAATTTTTCAAACCTAATTCAACAAACTTTTGTGCCAAGTTCTTTAGACAGCTCTACCTTTGAGCTTTTCTAATATGGAATGTGAAACGTATTAAAAATGATGTTTCTTAGTCATTCTCATTGTTATTTGAAATTCTTCGTAAATCAATGCAGCTATTTCATATTTTAAATTTTGTATTTTACTTCGATATTTATGCCTATAAATCGGGCCTGATGAAAATATGTAATGTTGTATTTTTACGGTTGTCGGTCGTAATTGCAATCAGGAATGCAAGGCTTAAATGAAATGGTGACACTAGGTATTCCAGACGCTTCTGGAATACCAAATTACGTATATATATATATATATATATTTATATATCTTATGTACTTGTTATTTTTACGCGTCAGACCATCCCACGATATTAAAATGATTACGGGTTCACTTTCTAAGAAACAACAATACAATTTTTTTTTTGACAATTGCAAATTATATTTTTAAGAGTTTCATCCTATTTTGCAGATAAGAATTTCCTTGAAATGTGTCTTATCTCTCCCGCAGGATGAAAGAAAAGGGAAGATGAATAATGAAATTCTGAATGGGATTTTTAGACATTCAGTTTTGGGATTCAAAATGTCGAGTGCTCAAGTAACATTTGACGGTTCTCAGATGAAATAAAAATACTAACTCATACATACCTTTGAACCTCCCTGTTAGAGATAAAATGCGTTCGATTCCTCAATAAAAGGGAGTTCACACTAATTCTTATCACTCCCGGTACAGCTTCCCGAGGTTCTCTCATCAGTCCCATATTTATCATACAGGTTCACGAATGGAAGGATATACACATACATCGGGGAGGTGTGCGTCAGCGTGAATCCGTACAGCGCGAAAAACATATACGGATCGGAAACCGTGAACCAGTACAAAGACAGGGAAATGTTCGAGAATCCTCCCCACATATTTGCCATTGCTGATTCCGCCCACAGGGTCATGAAGCAACAGGGAAAGGACACGTGCATTGTCATAAGCGGAGAATCAGGATCAGGGAAAACGGAGGCAAGCAAAATAATAATGAAATACATTGCTGCTGTTACCAATTTGGGAGGTCGTCAAGAAATAGAAAGGTAAATTTCCCGTCTCAAAGTAAATTTACGTTTCATTTTATCGGATATCCATACGACATCGGAATCTTACTGATATTTGAGCATTAGAAAATGTTAACATAAACACTTGCAAGAAAGATGACGATCATTAGATTCCTGTAGCGTATAACAGATATATATGATATTTTTTGTTCTTTGATATTAATGCGAGAACATCATTTAAGTTTCTTCTTTCACTTTAACAGGAAAAAGTTTTGTTTTTGATATTATAACTATCCGTCATTCACGTAATAATTCGAAATTGTATACAACAAAGTTAGAATTCTCTTACATTGTAATCAGATTTTCGGATTTGTATTTCAATTATTGCATTTCTCATGGAATTAAGTATCTGAATCCACATAGTTTGTTTTAAAGAACTCCTACACTTTCGTTGTGTTATTGAACTTGGTTAATTGAATAACTAGGTTCCATCATTTGTAATTTACGATATTTAAAAAACATAACGTCGCAAGTGGGAAAACATCAAATAAGTACAGTAATTTTCTACTGTTAGCATTAATTCATTCACAGCATTAAAAAATGTTTCAAATACAACAAATGAAATTAAGATTATTTCTTCTTTACATACTTTGCAACAATTTTAACTGTAATTAATTGAAAAATTAGATTTAATTTATTGTTTTATAATGTGATTTTTAAAATATATGCGTATTCTTAAGAAACATGATTACATTAGAAAATCAGTAAAGTTAATTCTGAAAAACCGTTAAAAAAAAATGATTCGAGTTTTAGAGAATCAGTTATGATTTGTGACGGTAATAGTATTAAAGAATATATCTTTCATCTTTGTTACTGAATAATTTTTTAAAACATATCTACATAGCTAAAAATTGACAGAGTCATAATATTCGTATCTTGTGGCAATATTTAAAAACTTTTTAAATAAGACAAATTCATTGAATCAGTCCAATTTCGTCTGAATTACAATTTATGAATTTTCACAAAATTGAACGTTTTTTTCCTACGTGGATATTTAATATATTTAATAAAATGGTTAAAATAAACAAAACTCTTAGTTTATTTTCTACTTTATTTTATGTATGAAAAATTTAAGCCTTAACTATGAATATACAAAAACAAAATCTTTCAAGAAAGGGAAAACATTTTTTAAACTCCAAATTTAATATTTTAAATAAATTATTTCTAATTATTAATTTCTTTAAATGAGTTAAGTATTACCGTGCGACAAACCTTTGTAAGTGAGGTTTATTATTTTAGAAATTACAATATTTAATATTATACACTGAAATAAATTAAAAGCAATATTGCATATTGTTCTAACATTGCATATTAGAATCTTTTCTTTTTTTTATTCATGTCACGATTAAAAATTATTTTACATTTTTCCTTTTTTCAGAGTAAAAAATGTTTTGCTTCAGTCAAATGCTTTGCTAGAAGCTTTCGGTAACGCCAAAACCAACAGAAATGATAATTCGTCAAGATTCGGAAAATATATGGATATTAATTTTGATTTCAAAGGTGATCCAGTTGGTGGGCATATAAATAATTATTTGCTTGAAAAAAGTCGGGTGGTAACCCAACAACCTGGTGAACGAAACTTTCATAGTTTTTATCAGGTAATATTAAAAATTTTTTTCGTTCAATTAACATTTTTGCTTTATCTTTACCATTATTGTAAAATGCTTTTGTATTATTAATTAGTTACTAAGCGGTTGCAGCGAAAATGAATTGAAGGCAAACTATTTGACAAGGGATCCTGAAGCATATTTTTATACAAAACAAGGTGGAGCAAATAGAGTTGAAGCTATTAGTGACCGCCAGGAGCACAAGACCGTATTGGCTGCCATGAAAGCGCTGGACTTCAGTCAATCAGAAATTGAGACAGTTTGGAAAATTGTTGCATCCGTTTTGCATCTGGTATTAACTATGAAAAGGAAATTCTCTTTTAAAATTTTTTTATAGAATTAAAATGATTTTTTTCTGTTCTAATTGTTATTGTTATAACCCAGTTTTAATTTCTACAAACTTTTATTTAAACGAATTATATGTTCCATTTAAGTTTAAAATTAATATTAAATTTTTTTAACAAGTAAAAGGTATGCTTTTTGACAAATTTAAAATATTTTATGCAAATAGTGTTAATAATATTTAGATTCATCATTTAACCTTTATTTATTTTTTAAATTTTTCTAAAAAAGGGAATGTTAATTTTATTAATATGTGAATTTTATAGGGTAACATAACGTTTCAACAAGACGAAGATAATATTAAAATAGCAGAAAATGATATCATTAAATATGTATCAATGCTTCTGAGCGTTACCAATTCGGAGCTTCAAACAGCATTGAGTGAACGTGTTATAGCAGCTAGGGGAGAGGTCATGCAAAAAAATCTTACTTTATCTGAAGCAGAATATGTCAGAGATGCATTAGCGAAAGTACGTTAAACTTCTGATACATCAAAAATTGTCAAAATATAGTTGGTTTTCTTCTGTCTTTAAATTGTTGAAATTCTGCTTTTCAGGCCATATATGATAGACTTTTTACATGGATTGTTAATAAGGTAAATTATGAAATAAATACCGAAAAATCAACAGTACTCAAGTACAAGCAAACGAGGGGAACTGTGATAGGAGTCTTAGACATTTATGGTTTTGAAATTTTTGACATAAATTCGTTTGAGCAATTTTGCATTAATTATTGTAACGAGAAACTTCAGCAATTATTCATTGGTATGTGAAATAAAATCAGACTAAATGAATTTTTTTGAATATGTTTTTATTTAAAAAAACTGAAAATTTTTTTATATGAACCACAGTTTTGAAAATTAATTCTTAACTTTATTTTTTTAATATATTTATGAATATGTGATAAAAACAATAACTTCATTTTTTGATTTCAGAACTTGTACTAAAACAAGAGCAAGAGGAATATCAAAGGGAAGGAATTGAGTGGACCAATATAGAATATTTTAACAATCAAATAATATGTGAGTTAGTTGAGCAACCCCATAAGGGAATTTTAGCCATAATGGATGAGGCATGTTTGAACGTTGGAAAAGTTACGGATGAGGTAAATTGTAGTTTGATAAAATTCATTTTAAGAAACTGAAATATTGATTTTTGTAAGAACAACTACATAAAAAAGCATTGCTACCGGTTATTGTATACATCTTTTTTTATGACGAATAAATACCATGAAATACTATATAGAAGTAAATATTTGTTTTGGATTTTTGAAACTTAATTAGAAAATAAAAAGCCCATAGTTTCGTTCATGTTGATTGTTTAATTGTGAACATTTTTTCTTCCTTTAACAAATATCAGTATCTTTTTTAGGTAAGAATCATTTTTTTCGATTCGATTTACATTATCATAAATTTCGGAAAACTCGTTCTCTTTCTTTTTCTTGTAGAAATTGAAAGAATTTCGACCTGTATGATCGGAAATTACTTATATTCAATATCTATGATTATAAATTGCTGGTTAGAATATTGATACTGTTTTATAAGGAAAATAAAAAAAACTTATTAAGGAAAGAACAGAAGAATCCAAAAAGTTTTTTTAAATTAGCAATATAGTAATACAATTTCAGATGCTTTTGGAAGCCATGGATAAAAAACTCGCCTATCACTCTCATTACGCTTCAAGACAAACTGACAAATCAAATAAAAGCATTAAACCCAAAGTTGAGTTCAGAATTAGTCATTACGCTGGCGATGTTCTTTACAACATCACTGGTTTCTTGGAGAAGAATAAAGATACCTTATTCCAAGACTTAAAGCGTCTGATGTACAATTCTAAAAATAAAACGGTCAGTTCCATGTGGCCCGAAGGATCAATGGATATTACTAAAGTATGTGCTTCAAAATTATATAAAATAAATTTCTCGTCAATCATATTTTCTCTATTGTCTTATGCTATTATAAATATTTTTAGGGTTTTTAACATAATCAACAAAACAGATTAATGACTTGAATAATTTGTTTCATGATTTATTTTTATGAAAAGCGAAGTACCTCATTAATATATTAATAATATTTATTTAAAAATTAAATTCTCTTTAATTTATTTCCAAATTTTTATTTACAAACGACTTCTTAATTGCGTTTGCATTGTATTGTATTTATAAATTCAAATTTCATCTTTATTTATTTATATAAATAATATATATATATATATATATAAAAATACATGTTCTTCATATCTGAAATATATTTTCAGACAACTAAACGACCATTAACTGCTGGAAGTTTATTTCGTAATTCAATGACTGCTCTCATCAAGACCTTAACAAGCAAAGAGCCATTCTACGTTCGATGCATCAAACCAAATGATATGAAATCTGCAAGTGTCTTCGATCGGGAAACTGTTGAACATCAAGTTCGTTATCTTGGGTTGGTTGAAAACGTAAGAGTCAGAAGAGCTGGATTTGCTTACAGACAGAGATACGACAGGTTTTTAAAACGGTTAGTTTTTATTTATAAATATAAATTTTGTTTACTCACATTTATTGTCTGTAAATTATTAAATTTTATTTTGATGATGACGATTTTTTTTCCATGCATTTATAGATACAAAATGATTTCAAATTATACCTGGCCGAATTTCCGCGGAGACTCCGATAAAAAAGCCGTTGAGCTGTTACTTAGCAGTACGGGATATAATAAGGATGTTAAATACGGGAAAACGAAAGTATTTATTAGATCTCCAAGGACCTTATTCGCCTTGGAAAAAGTAAGCATATTTGCAAAAATAGATGTCTCTTAAATTTTGGAATTAATGTAAAGTAAGAATTTTAGTGAGTTAGAACTTGATTTCTTTATGTAGTTTCTCATATATTGCTTTACTTTTCAAAAAAATAATTAATTCTTTATTCTTTTAGGCAAGAAGCGATTTAATTCCGAGTATTGTAATATTGCTTCAAAAGCAATGGCGGGGAGCTCTTTGCAGAATAAGATATAAAAAAATGAAAGCTGCTTATAAAATAATATTATGCTATCGAGATTTGAAAAGAAGGCAATATATTTGTCAATTGGCAGCCACATTTAGGTAGATAATTTATTAAATCATTTATTTAATTGAATGATAATTTCGTATTAATTTATGAATATATATATAAAATACTTAATTTTTTCTCATGTAACTAATATCTCAAAATATTATTCTAGAAATGCGGAAACGGCAAAAGATTTTGGGAAAAGTTTACCATGGCCACCAACGTCATGTGTTGTTAGTAATGTGGTGCCTAAATTAAAAAAAATGTTTAATAGATGGTGGGCTTGGATGGTATTGCGTAAATTTCCCAGGTCAGATTGGCCACAGCTAAGATTAAAAGTGAGTAATAAATTTCATGAATTTTATTCCTTAATTTTGAAATTTTATTTTTTAATATTCTACTGATTTCTGTAGTTTTTTTGAAATCTGTTATATGCGTACTTTTTACTAATAATTTTAAGTTTTCCATATATTCACAGATGTCAACTGCAAGCGTTTTGAAAGAAAAGCGACAAAATTGGGGACAATCAAGAAAATGGGAAGGAAATTATCTCAGCCAATCGAATCAGAACTCTAAATCTTCAATATTTATAACAAGCGTTAATAATCTTAAGAACAGCGATGATTACCAAAATATTTTATTTTCTGCTTTTATACTGAAAGTCAACAAATATAACAAAACTGCGGACCGTGCCCTTCTTGTTACTGATAGTAATATATACAAAATTGATACAAATAAGTTCAAACCCATGAAAAAAGGACTCCCTATTAGTCAGGTACTTTTTTTAAATTCCATAATTAAAAAAAAATTGAAATATAAATATTAAAAAAGCAATTACTCGGATAAAGTTTAAAAATATGTGATATTAAGTATCCACTATATTATCTTACTTTGTTCCTTTGTATTTTATTCTATACAATGTTTTTCTATTTATTAAAAGCAGATTTCCTAAAAAATAACTCATTGCTCCTAAGAAAAAATACATTTTTTAAATAAATGGCATAAAATCTATATTGATTTAACGTATGTAGAATTATAATGCTTGTTGAATATTCATGAAATATTTTTATTTAATTTAAAATTTCAGCTAACTGGATTAAGTGTAACACCAGGTTCCGATCAATTAATTATTTTACATTCAGCACTTGGGAATGATTTGGTTATGTCTCTGTATCTACCTAAAATAAAAGAAGATATTGTTGGCGAGTTAGTTGGTGTTTTGCTTACTAGATATCGTCAGTAAGTGCATAAAAGAATTTTTTTCATAATGATCTTTCAGCAAATTAAAAAATAAATAAAATTAAATAACGAATTAAGAACGGGCTGAAGAAAGATACTTAAGAATTTCTAAGAATTTGTAAACCGACGTTTGAAATACAAATTTTTTTGTATCAAATATCCGTTATCATAAAATGATCATGTTAAAACTTATTTCTTAATTTCTTTCAGAAATTTCTAAACGTAAATTGAAAGTTTGAAAAATGATTTCAAAATTCTAACGCTGATTCCACATTGAAATGAATTAGCATTTGAATATCAAATTTCGATTTCCCGGTTTTTTTTAGATTGAAAAATTCCGAACTACCTGTGACAGTTGGCAGCCAGTTCAAGTGCGTCTTAGGTAAGAAATCGCGATCTGTTAGAGTTGAAACATCATCTGATATTGCGGAACCTTCATTTACATCGGAAAGTAGCACCATTATTTACAGATTGCCATCATTTTATTCTTTACCGCAAAATTGTATTAAAAATGGTTATTAGCATATTAATTTATCTACACAAAGTACATTCGCTCTTAATTTAATTTACATTTCAGTCATTTACATTTTCACTTACAAATAGAAATGTGTTATATATATATAATATATAATAAGAATAAATTTCTTATTGGAATTTGATCAGAAAAAAATATTTTTATGGAACCTAAACTATAATAACGTTTCAAAACAAATTTTGAAATAGTTTTAATCACGGCATGTATGGCTGGATGATATCCCTTTTATTTTCATTGTTCTGCAGTTAGAAATCCTTTTCATTAAACTTATGATGATTATGATTTATTTTTATTTTAAAAGAAATACAGTTAATTTAGAGATTTATTTTTTTTTTTTATTTCTCCGCATTTTTTCTTAATATTATTTTCGTTTATTTTCTAAATTAAACAATCACAGATGCGCACTCTATACATCATAATATATTAGGTAGTTCTTTAGGTACAATGTGACAAAATACAGTTTATTTATTAAGTTAAAAAATATCTTTTACTAGTTAAATTATCATTTGATTTAAAAAAATATGAAGTTGATAATTATAATAAGAAAATTTGAATGCTTTTATTCAGAAAATTATGGCCCATTCTCTGTGATATTTTGGAAGTTATGTCTGATATATTAAAATTAAAATTTTTTAA
>JAOWBB010002383.1:0-40706 GCA_028565995.1 Ricinus marginatus | reverse complement strand
TTTTTTTTTTTTTTTTTTTTTTTTTATTCATTTGAAACTTTGAGCTTTTTGGAAATCAAAGTGCCTTGTATATAAAACATAAGGGATTTTTTTTTTTTTGCTGTTGTTATATAAAAACTATGTTTGTTGTGAATGGACAAAAAGTAAAACGAAAAAATAAAAAAAAAAAAATCAAACAGTTAATTATATTGTTGCAAAAAAAATTTTTTTTCTCTTCTGCAGAATACCAAAAACATTTATTAAGCTATGCTTTTTTATTATCATTATGAAAATGGTTATTATAGTATAATTTTTCATTATTTATTATATTCTGCATTTGTAATTTCTTCTTTCTTAAAAATATTCGTATATTTTGTTTTTTTTCTAATTTAAAAAAAAAAGATATCTTTCATTCTTATTTAATTCTTATAAATATGGGTTTAAAACAAGCAAATCTATTGACTTTGTTCATTGTCAAAATTTAGATTAGATTACTAAAAGTTTATTATTTCAAAGGGAAAAAAATATGTCTTTTTTGAAAACGTAATACTATATAAAAGTTTTTTCTTTTTTAATTTTAATAGCTGAGTATAAAAGATAAAAAAAAAACATTTAATTTATTTTTGCTGCAGAAATGTTTTGATTTTGAAAAAAAAAAAAAAACAAAATGTGGATGATTCATTAATAGGAAATGACAAAGAGTAGAAAATTTTTGTGTATCACCTATATCCGAGAGGCTCACCATGCTTGATATCAGACTTTATGATACATTTTCACTATCTTTTGCTGGTTTCAGCAATTGATCAAGTTTATCTAATTTGTGCTAAATTCTCATTATTTTACAATGAAGTCATGATCATATTTTAAAAACGTTGGCCGCTTTGCCCCACGTCCGACAACTCCTAAATGGTATTGTACGAAAAATATATCGGTAAACGTTATGAAAAAAGAAAAAAAAAAATCCTATTGTCAGATTGAAATGAGATAAATCGGTAGGAATTGGTCATTTCGAAGTTTGAAATGTACTACAAAAAGCTGAGCAAAGCGAAATAAAATGCAAAAGCTTTGTATTTTCTTTTTTTGTTTTGTTTGCTTTGGAGTGGGGGGAAATAAGTGATACAATTTACAACATCCAAAGTCCGAAATATGTTTTTGACGTGTGCGTAACACGTCAGCAACGGAAGCGTTGCTTATTCCTCTCGAAAATCAACGTATCGAGCTCTGAGTTTTTTAAGCGATTTTAATTATAAGTTGCATTTAAATCTCTCCTGGAGTTTCAAAGCAGTGAAAAAGATGTTTATCCCTCGTGGAATAAGCATTTCCTAAAGTTCGGCTCTTTCTTATTGTCAAATCTTTTTATTTTTTTATCTTTTTCTTTTTTTTTTTGAAAAAGATTACGACGAAAACGAAAAAGAAAACGTTACGGGCGATAACAATGTCGTGGCACACGGAAATCTTTTCCGCTGGTCACGTCAGATTTTACACCGGAAACGTTTGTTCCAAAACATGTTAAATTTTAATCCTGCCATAAACTCTTTTTCATAGTTACACTTTATTCTTTAAGATTTGTACTTCATTTCGGTACGCGTTCTTAATTAAAACTTTTACTTACGGAAGTGAAATATTTTAATTTAAAATATACGGAAAATACTTTTTTTTTTTTAAAAAAAAAATATTATATATGTCCCGTTCTCAGTTTTCTTATTTGTTTGTCGGTCAATTTCAGCGATATTTCATGCGTCGTTTCATTAAATGTTTACGTTTATCTAAAAAGGATCTTGGACCAGGGAGAGAAAATTTCGGCTTTTGTATTTTGCGAGGTGGAAAGAAAAAGGGAACGTTGTTGTTTCGAAGTGAAACTTCCTCATTTTTTACGACCAGAAAATTTTGATCTGATAATAGGATGAGAGAAATGTATAAAAGAAAAAAAAAAAAAGCAAAGGTTCGGAAGGAGTCATTGCAAGCAAAAGGGCGCCCTTAATGAAGATGCCATTTTTTTGTTAAACGATAAGGCGATAACGAGGCAAGAAGGAAGGAAATGCCTCGGCAAAAAGCTTCCTGACCGAGAAAAGCGGGCGCAAAAAGTAGAAATCCAAAAAAATAGGTTTTGTTTGTCTCTCTATCGGTTCTCGTTGTAGCTGTGCTTTTTCTCTTGTATCACATTTAACGCTCTTCGAATTGAGGTTTTCGATTAAAAAAGGCCATTATCTCAGAGGAATAGCTGAGTTGTTCAAAAAGCAAAAAAGAAGTGCATGTCGAAAAGAAACTCATTGTTAACCCAAAATATTTTTTAAATGGCAAACTTTTGTTATTTTTGTTGATTAAAACTCGTTCAAGATCTCAATGATTTTAAAAAAAAAAAAAATTTTTTTTTTTTTAATTCGTGCATTAAATTATCTTCTGCACGAAAAACTGACATACTTTTAATTTTAATTTATTTTGTAATTAAATAAAAATATGATGAATTCAATGTTTTTATTTGCTTCGATGTTGGCACCCTTCATGTGTATCGTTTCCCGTCACACAACTGAATATTGCAAAAAGTGAACCACATTATTTAAAAAAAAATACATATATATATATATATATATAAACGATGTGAGACGATGACAACCTTGATGAGCTACTGAACTTAAAAGTATTGACGAATGTACAAACGCAATTGAAAAACTGAAATTTTTATGAAATAAACCTCCATAGGGATTATTTCCATATATAAATAAAAACTTCATCTTTTTAGAAATTTTAAAAACTTACATTTTTATTCGTATATTATTATTAATTTATTTATTAATATATTACCGTTATAATATAATAACAAAAAAAGTTTAAGATCACATAAATTGCAAAGACTTTTAAATTTGTACATAATTCAATTTTTTTTTGAATTTTAATAAATTATATAAAAAAATATTTTTAATATACGGAATCCGTTGAATATAAAATCTGGTTTTGATCTTTTTGAATACATTTTTTTTTTTTCATCTTTGAATTAGTAACCGGCCGAAACGAATGTGGATTTCATTTTTCATTGCGCGCAAATGCATATTTTGTGATTTTGAAAAAATTTGTGCAACCGATCATGATTCTTTTATTTTTTATACAATTAAATTTCAATTCAGTTGAAATGAATTTCGAGAAAATGGCGAATGACTTTTAAACATTGTAAAATGCGCGCATAAAAACTCGTCTAATTAAATAACGTCATGGAAAAAATATTTTTCGCGACATGCGAAAAAGACGATTGAAAAAACCATTTTCGAGTTGCTTCTTGTTGCATTGTGCCTTAGGTCTAGATTAGAGATGCAAAATTTTTCCACGTTTTGACGGGGAGTTTTCATATTCTGACTCGATTGCAGAAATAATTTCTCAAATTAATCCTCCATTTCGATGGGAAATTACTTTTTTAAACGATCGGAGATCGATGTGCACCGAAAGATACGCACGATTTTTGATTGCATAAGGGCAAAGGCCCGTTGAGAATGTCTGAGAGAGGCATATCTTTTTGGCGTGCAAATACATAAACATTTAGACGAAAAGATAAATATTAAAAATGACAATTATTAATCAATTTATATTTCATACGCAATAAATTATAAACACAAAAAAATTTTATGTCTCTCATTTCGGGTCATAAAAACGTTTTAATAATACTTTTGCCTTAAAAGAAAATTTTTTTTTTTTACAAATTCTTGACGATCGCCTCCTGGAACGGAATAGAAAAAACCCAAATTCAAAGGCATAAGTTTCAACGATAAAATTAAAAACCGTTGATGATGATTGATAAATATTCGAAATCCAAATCTCTTTTTTTTGACATTGATTTATTTTTCATAATCACGTGTTAATGTAACACGTTTATGAGCTACACCGAAGTCATTCCCTTGGTGGTACAGCACGTTTTCGCCCAATTTAGGTGATGGTGGATGCCAAGAACGAACAACCGAAATCTGTTACGGGAATGAATGAGTGTATAAAGCCCAAAGGGTGAAATCAAAGATTTAAATTTAATAAAACAACAATCACACAAACAGTCTGTAATTAGATAAATTCTTATTTTCCAACAAGAAATTAAGGGATAAATTATTCTTTAGATTTGAACTTTAATTACATAACTAAAAGAAAATCTAAAACAATGAGAAATATAAAAATTGGAATGGCTAAAAGAACACGATTAAATTTAAAAAGAAACGCATAAATTGTTCAATTATTGTTATTATTATTTATTATTATTAATTATCAATTATTTTTATTATTTATAAAATACTGTGCTTTTTTCTGCTTTTGTGTTGCGCGTTAAAAAATATAAGTTTCATCCTTAGACCTTATTATTCATTCATTAATTAACTCTCTTTGGGAGAAAAACTGAAGCCGATCCTGTTCGCTTGTATTGGATCTTATCCTACGCTCAATGCTCACCTATTTAACTCCCAATAACAGCGTCTTTGAGCATGATTTTACCCTACCATCGACTTCTCCAAAAGCTGCCAGTGAAATGAAACTGAAATTAAGGGAAACAAATGGTAACTCAATAACGTAATAAAAATAAATTAATAATGAACGCTCTACTAAAATGTTGTTGTTGAGGCCCTGCTTTGGAGCCTGATTGCACAAAAAAAATAAAGCCCCGGGAATATATTTCGCTATTTACACCATTTGAAAGCTTTCTGTTTCTACCAAAAAAGCTAAGATTATCTCTATTTAGCGATTTTGAGTGATACCTCATATAAGGATTTCGTACACATGAAAGCGCGACGTGAAAACACGTTCCCTGACGTATTACAATAATTTCTTTTTCTTTTTCTTTTAGATCATATAAGTTTATAAAGCAACAGTGGAAAATAAAAAGCCTTTTTTTTTTTTTTTTTTTTTTTTTTTTTGGGCGCGTTAAGAGATACAAAAAAGGTATGGATGTTGTGAACAACAAAACAAAAACAACAAATCGATCAATTTGACTAGACTTGAATCATTTAAACATAAACGATACGGCAAAAATATGGCTTACGTATATTAACTCAAATTTTAATACGGCTTTGAAACTGTCAGATGGGAGTTATTTACATTAATCAAGCCCGAAACATCTCTCGAGACATATTTGAACAGTGCAAATCTTAGGGAACACGAAGAAAATTGTTCTTTTATTGTGAAGTATCCAATCGACTCCGCACGTTAGACCAACTTGACACCAAATTGACGTATAAGATTTTTTAATATTTTTTTTTAACAGTGGACCCAAGAGAATTATTCGAAACGAAAAAATTACACATAGAGTAGATGCGAGAAAAATTAATTTTAAATATTCCTAAATACATGCGAAAATATTAAAAAATATTTTTAATCTTATCCGAAAGAAGTTAAATAAAAAAATTATTTCTTATTATCTTATGGTAATTTATCACCGGGATCGCGTGCTGAGAAGAAAAGCTGCCAGAATTGAAGGCACGTTAAATGTCATAGTTTCTATACGTATACAGATCAAGATATTCCTCTTAGTAAAGAAGGGGTTTGATAATGAAAGCATTTAAAAATTTCTTAAAATAACTAACATTCATCTTCAACACGTAAAGATGAATTTTCTAAGTTTCACCTTTTGAGAATTCTATTAAAAAAAAAATAAAAAAAAAATAAAATGGTCTTTTACTCTGCGGCTAAAACTCGGATCTTTTTTTCCGTTTGTTCATTAAAATCGTGGTCAAATCACAAAAATAGAACATCAATCGAATTATAATAGTTATCTTCCTATAACCGAAATGTTTTGACATAGCTGATGATCTCGATGATCACCCCAGCCGCCGTTGCCCTTCCTAATCTTTTGCTTCTTATTGTTTATGGTGTAGACTAGAGTAATACTACTTGGAAATAAATGCTTTTTAGCAAATTTGAGCACGTGCTGAACTCGACTTATTACTGTAGTTGCTTCGCAGTTTTCTTTTCTGTGATGAACGCCGCTGAAAAAAAAATATATATGATTTAAATTTACTAAATATACCCTTTCTTCCAGTCAACATTTATCAGGAACGAGGAATCGCATGAATAACTGCTACCTGCAAGTGGCTGTTAAAATTTTATCCTTAAATTAGTTTACCTTCTTGAATTATAAATTTCATGAACCTAAAAAAACTTTCATATTAAGGCTTTTCTCTGTTTCCTTGTCCCGAACCTTGCGAGCACTTTCGTATAAGAAATATTCCGTTATATTAAAGTGGTTTACCATTCGCCAATATGAAATATCCGGGGACCTCGTGCGACAACGACAATCAACTTTTGAGGTAGGCACTGATTGGATACATCCTGAAGACTCCAATCCCAATTATAGTCATCGTAGGAGCAAAAAAACGATGCACATTTTCGTATTCCCATCCACATTGTTTTGTTCAAAGCCATTCCCATATTGTGCTTACTACTAATCCAGGGCGTCACTTCGACCTGAAACATTTAATTTGATAAAAAAAAACACTTAAACTTTAATTGAACCAAATTATAAAAAACGTGATGCATAAATTTACGTTTCTTATATTTGATTTTTAAACGCAAAGGAAACTTTTTTTAAATTTATCTGAATAAATATTTGAATGAAATTTTTTTATACATTAACAATTTGTGCAAAAGTTAAAAATATGCAAATTATCCCTATAAATTTACATTCCCAATATGGTATCATTTTAAAATTACATATGCAATAATGTAGAATTGCAATTATACTTTGTTATAGTAATAGTTGTTAAGATTGCAGTGTAACTGTAAAGTGCTCTAAAATTAATCATAATGATATTTAAATGCGTGAAATTATTTTATTTTTAATAATTAAAAATTACAAGATGATACCTACGATTTTGGATGCTAAAATGCATTATTATATTAAATGCATGCGCCTTTAATAGTAATAAAAATTAATTCCAAAATTGCGTAAATCACAAATTTTTGTTAGCATACAAAAATCTTCACGCACTATTTCTTTTTTCTGGCAATAATAAGTTAATTTACATTTTTAATGCATGTTAAATAAATGCAATTAGCACCGGATATGATATCCCTCAAAACATGTCGATTGTTATGGCACATGAAAGTCATAGCATTGAAACTGGTGCAATTTGAGAACTAAAAAAAATTAACGCACTAAAAATTTTTAATTTTATTACCTGCAAATCTGAAGCAATCAAGCCGAAGAAATTTCGAAACGAGATGCATGCATTGAATTTAATAAATTTGAAGCGGAAAATCATGCTCCTTTTGTAAATGCATTCTGTTATATTCTAAGCCTTTCGAATACATTCAAAAATTCGTTAAAGCTTCGGAAAGTTTTTAACGCTTTTGCTTAATAACCGTAATTGAAAAATAGAAGATACCTTATTGTTCATATCCCATGCTAAGTGGTGTATCAAACGAACTGAATTGAATTTTTAAACTTGCGCATTCCAGAATTATTCGGAACCTTATAAATAATGTACTAGTTTTTTGATTAAAGTTCCGAAGCGAAATAATACACAAAAAATCTTGTTTTCACATATTCTAATGCCGAAGATCTAATGCGGTCTACGAGAACTTAAGCAAACAAATGTGTTGGAGGTCAAAGTTTAATTCACCTTTTGGTATCGCTGATAAAGAGAAGGCAAGATCTGGAAGCCCCAAGAAGGAGCTATGGATGCCGGAGAGAAATTCTGGTGCCGCTTGAGGGCTTTCAGAGCTTCTCTCTGTAAAAACATAACGCAGGCTTCAATTTCATTTTAGTCTGGCGTTAAACTTCTATCTGAATAAGCAGCGAACGATTAGTAACCCAAGAAAAATTAAAAAAAAATATTTCCTTTACCAAACCAACCAGATTATGCCTAGGACTGAATATATAGCAGTATGAGATGTAAATGATCACGCTTTTAAATAAGACTCATCTTTTTTTCATAATCTTGAACCTGCCTTCTTTTTCATTATAACAGAATTCAGTGAATATAACGAAAAATCCGAATTAGGTTTTTTTTATTTCGTTATTCATTAACTTGAATGTGTAAAACATTTCAAACAATAAGGTTCTTGCGAGTGATCTATACTTTCCTTCCAATTGTAAATTACATAAAGTGTATGAAATATGAATAAATGAAAACGAATTATAAAGTGTAGTTATCGTCTATCTTGTTCTTTCTTGTATGAAAAAAAATAATAATTATGAATTAATATTATGTACTAACATAAAGTTGTAAAATTTTACAAATGTTCTATTAATACGGTCTCGGCGAAAGACTTACCCTTTTGGAATCAGAATAATAATTATATGTCTTTAGATATGTGCCGAGAGAGTAAATGTTACATTTGGCACAAGTAGATTCCGCTGTTTTTTGCATTAGCTTCAAGAGATGTATGAAATCTTCGGCTACATAATGATCTTCTTCGAGAAATAGTACGAGACCTAACATCAAGAGAAATTAAATTCATTTTTAAGATTTTAAACTCAGCTTTTTATTCTCGTTTGATCACTTAAAAGATTTCACATTTACCTGTATAATGTCGTGTGACCTCCAGCTGAGAAAAGACCCGGTTAGCCTTCCACCACCAGTGATGCTTGGTTTGGGTAAATCTAGCCTCCCTGTAGTGCCCATATAAATCCGGCCATTCGGCATTATAGCATTTTCTTATTAATGCCCTGAAATTAAAAGCAAATCTTTGCAGCTTATAATATTTTTATTCAAAACTTTACATTTCCGATCAGCCTTAAATCATCCGAACAAAAAGAACATAGAATTTTTGTATGTAATGAATTAAGAATAAAACCAAAATGGTCACCTACTCTTCTTTTCTCATATTTCGCGGACAATCGTTGGGAGACGGCCCGGGAAATGTATTTGGATGAGTCTGAATGGAATATGGATAGAAAATCTGCATGACTTTACAGAAGTCAATGCTCTGAACAAGATCATTTATTTCTTCATCATAATGATCGTGGCTAAAGACTAGTAGAACCGATTCAATGTCTTTGGCTTGGGCGAGACTCACAATTAAATGTCTAAGATAGATGATTCTTGTATGAACCTAAAACAAACGTTAAACAATTATAAAAAGTTTGTAGAAATTTCCTGCATGGCAGTATATTATTCTTAAAAATAGAATAACCAAACTAATTTTAAAAGAAGATATTCATATTACCTGAACCACAATAATCAAAGAATCATTCAGCAAAGGACCAAATATATCCTCGTTATGAATATATTGCATTTCATTATATCTGTCAATATTAGCTTTAATTTCAGTTACGTTCAAACCATTTCCATTTAGTTTTAGTCTGAGTCTTTCTAATGTTGCATTTAGGCTCTTCGGCCTTGGTGTCAAAAACTTGTGCAGGTCTTTTGGTACCATTCTAAACACAGCTGCAGTTGAATCGTTTCCTTCGATCGATTCGTTCATTTGATGATTCGAATCGGAACCGTTCATATTAGCCACATGAAGCTGAAGCCAAACGAAGGTTACTAGAAAAATGAAAATGATGGTTCGAAGGCAGGACGAAGATCTTCGTCGTACCACCAGAGGTGCCGGAATAGGGATCCGAAGACGCCCTGAAAACAATCATCTCAATTTCAGGCACAACTCATCGAACAACTAGGGCGAAATTTTCAAAATTTATGCATTTTACTGCATTTAGATAATTAAACCAGAATGTAATGGAAGCTTCTACAAATTAGTTAACTGATAACATTCAAATGAAATTACAATATTACAAAAAATTTAATTGCAGCGCCAAGGTTTTGACATCGATAATTTTCCTTCGAAAAGACTTGGATCTTTATCCAATACAATAAATTGTTTGACTTACCATTCCGCATAATTGTGTGGGAAATGTTAAATTAGTCACCCTGTAAAGCAAAAGCGAAAAATATGTTACGCAAATTAAATAGAGACGCACATGAGAATGTACATGAAACTTTTTGTAAATCAAGAATATACTTAATATTACGGCGCTTTTAACGAAGTAACAGATACAATGAGATTATGGAAATCTATCAACAAAAAAAACATTGATATAACCGAAATATAATACATTAGGAAGAAACTCCCTAAACGATTTTTCAGGAAATGCATTTAACGTTGCAATACGATACAAAAGAAATGCCAACACTTAACCTTTGCAGTGCTTCTTGGCACTTTGTTACTCAAAAAGAGACACGGAGATATCTATATGTATATTACCCATTATTCTCTTTTCCTTTAGATTTAAGCTTAATAAACAAAGCATTAGTGGGTTTGCGCATGTCTGATCCGATGAAAAAAATAAACGAGTTATTTGCGATCACAAATTGTAAAAAATGATCGAAAGAATTGACAAATATTGTGCGAGTGTGAATTTCCATTCGCCGGCAGATAAAGCTCCCAAATGATTCTCATTACAATCGCATTTTGTTTACTATAAATTAAATACTTTGTGCAAAAGTTCTAAATATCCTCTGATTCCATGCTGGTGTCACTCGAAGGTTTGTCGGAACGGAAAGAAAGCAAAGCATTCAGAAGGGCTTTGGCACCGCAGTGCATTCACGGAAGCAACACTACTTAAGCCATGGCACTTTATGTAAAGCGACAAATCCCCTATTGAATTATTTAAGCGTTTCATAACTCCAAACAAGGGATCAATAGAGAGTCTGTGGGAAGCTGCGAACCACGTAATGGAAGAACGGTCAATTAAAGCCGCTGTATGAGCGACATGCCAACGAGATTGTATTCGCTAACAATTAAATAATTACAGCAACTGGATATATAAAAAGGATCCTTAATAAAAACATTCTTCCCAAATATAAATGCTGCTAAACGGTTAAAAGTCATTACGCAACGCGTTCGCTTTCGGAAAATTGTTCTCCTTTCAGAAACGTCAATTTTTTTTTCTGCATTTTCATGGGTTTGGATTGATTCGAAAATAAAATTTCCCGCACCTTGTGCACAAAAGGAAAACGTGAATCACGGCGTAAAAAAAAGTACAGAATTTTGCTGGTTGCGATTGGTCCAAACCCGAAGTTCGGGATCGCGTACGAATCTTCTACGTTTATTAAAACAATTCTGCGAGAGATGCGAACATTTGTGATTCAGAGTTAAACGAGAAATACGATCCATTTGTATGACACAATGCATTTGGCGAACTCGCGATCAGAGTAATCCCTATCACCGAAATTAGAGAAATGAACCTGTCCGAAGCGAAAATGTCGCGGTTATGCATGCATTTTTCATTTTTCGGCAACAACAAAGCATGAATGGGAATTAATAACGGATCCCAGTACCGTTTCTTAACGCATTAAAGCACTTGTTCGGAATTTGAATTACAATATTTGTCATCTGTTCTATCGGAACGCCGTTTTTCTGCCTTCGGTGGCAGAAAACATACGGAATTTCACAGCCTTAAAAGACTACATTAAAAAAAATCCTCTTTGCTTGTCATATATTGGAAAAAGGCTCAACCTAGAGCCAAATATAATTTGCATTGGAATTCTTTTCAAAATTGAAAATTTCAAGGTTTATTACCTCTTAAAGGAGAAATGTTAAAACTGAACCAAATTCACACTTGAAACTTCGATGCCTAAACCGAATGAGTTTCAATTGTTTTTTGTTCAGAAAACATTATCATCTATGTACAAGAGCCAGCGTATTTATATACATAATAAATTATATACAGTCATCGGGTTCCATAGAATCATAAAAATATCGTTACCTGCAAAGGTGCCTTTAATTAAATGAGTACCATTCCATTTTCCAGTAATCTCCTGGCTGAAAGCAGCGTAATATATCAATCTTGTCGTAAATCATTTTTTCTTGCGATTAATTATAAAAATAAAGTTACTGGAAATGCTATTATAATATAAACTGAATTCTTTACGAATGCTCGACTCACTATTTGAGAATGTAACTTAGACCATCAGCGGCCTTTTGGCCGTTTAAATTTATTTATCTTCTCAACAGAGCTCCTCAGCTGCACATGTTGAATTGATTTTTGGGGCTGCAAAGAAACAAAAATGAGCAAATTATATTTAAAGCAGTTAATTCTTCTTTACACATTATTTTCACATTATTTTAATTTGCGATGAATTGCATGAATGTCAATCTTATTCTTAATTGAAAAGAAAAAAACGTTTCAACTCTTTACTATCAAAAATGAAATACTATTAAAAAAAAATATCAATAATAATATATGAATTTAAAATTTTCATACAATTTAAATATAAAAAGGAATAAAATAAGCAGAAACATTTATGCATTAAAAAGTATCTCTAATCTTTTAAAAACGTTGAATGATTGAATCAATTGCGCAATTTTTATTAATCAGTAATAGTTATATTTACAGTAATAGTGAACTCCACTTTCAAGTCCATTCACCATTCATCAGTCAATGTTTTTGAAAATTAGGCACAGTAAATTCTTTCAAACACATAAACACACACACATATACTAAATCTAGATAAATGATCTAAGGCAAAATGTTACCCTTTATGACGTGGACATCAGTCTATTGTACTAATTCAAATATAAATTTGAATTAAAATTATGCTTTTTGAAACACGGGAAACGAAATATTTGGTGAAAAGAAACTTTATATTTAACTAGAAGGTGACTAAAATGCAGCTGTTTATTATGCTGGCACATTATTGCAAATATCTGTATCAAAAATATAATTTTACTTGGAGTCGAAAATTCTTGATACCAATCAACGAAAGTCAGAATTCATAGGGAGAAAAAGGAACGTTTTCCCCCAATCAGCTCTTATTTTTATGCTTCCAAATCCTATTTTAATAAAAATTAATTCATTTTGAAATTTTTGTTAATATATAGTAGATGGTCAATGACTCCAAAAAGAAATTTTATATTTGTTACTTGCTATTGGAGTTTTATCTTTTTTCTCACAATTTAAATTAGCAATCTGAAAGCTTTCAAATAAAAAATTTAGTTCTTGCAGCGACAATACATCTTAATAAATTATCTTTTGATATTCCTTACATTGATTAAACTTGAAAGCCTTGCATAAAATTATTTAATGATTACACAATTAAAACATTTGAAATTTAAAAAATTTTGAAAAATATAATTTGGACCTGACATTGCATAAAAAGAATGGGAATTGCTGCATAATATGAGGAAAAAAAAGCACTTTCTATTTACAATACATTTACAGTAGAGAAAAAACTTGGTAGGAAAAACTTAAAAAAGATATCAAATTTTCATAATTAGCAAGTTATAATGCAATACAAACAGCCACTTTTTTTTTGGATCTTGGAAAAATATTTATTACAGAACAACGAGAAATGAAAATAAGTTTGTAATATAAGCAAAAAAAGTGTTTCATTTAAGAAAAAAAAATTCATGAAATGTCAACACTAACTAATTTCCATTTCTTGAATAAAAAAAGTATATTGCAGCATTTAAGTGGAAAAATTAGCACTTTTTCACACAAGGTTATTGGTGTAACATCTTTATATCGCAGAAGATTTATAATTAAAAATGTGAACAGCATGATAAAATGGATTAATTCAGTTTGTGCGATGCTCATGTCATTTAAGGATTTTCCAAAATGATTCTGATCCAAATTTTAAAACATTGCTTTTTGCTTATCCATACGTTTTTACTGCATTCTTATATTCGTGGCGGCAGCATTTCAAAATTTCAAAAACGAGTGTGTGGCTAAACAAAATAGCTCGACACAAAATGTTTAGAAAGTGAAGGGAATTTATATTAAAGAAATATTTTAATATTTTCACGGAAAGAAAAATTCCGCAATTAATATTTAGTATTTACATACTCATTTCTATTTAAGAAATTTCATTGCATCGCATCAATCAAAATGTGTTCTTCGGCAGTCATAAACGAACGCGCAACCTTACTAATTTATTATTTGTACCATATCACTGATTCATTATATAATAATTGTCCACTTTCACATTTCAGCGAAAATAAGTAATTCAACAGAAGCCTTCAATTTTCTTCTGCAAACGTTGTCACAGCCTTTTATATTTTATCTTATGTTCTATAATCACAACCTTTCAGCACGATTAATCTCATGTGCGGAGCGAAATAAAATCTCCAAAGCGTTGCAGTGCAAACTGGTCAATTTTTTGATGCGGCTTCGAATTTTCACAACCAAGGAACATACACGAATGAAATTTAAGAATCATCCAAATAACGGAGAGCCGCGGCATCGTGATGGCGGTCATTATTCATTTTTATCATGTTGCATCTTTAATGTTGATCAATACTAAGTAGTTAGCATTAATCGGCAGCAAATTAAGTTCTCATCTAAGCGATGTTAACAAATCCTTGACGTTCATTGCTAAAGTAATCTTTCCTACTGAGATGATAACTTTTTTCACGCGAAAATAACTTCCAAACTTTCCTTGTTGAATCAAATATCAAGTATGTGCCTTCGCGCCTAAAATGGAATCATTACGTTAAAGATACCGGCTAGAAAGCCGTTTAGTAAATGGAAGAATTTAAAAAAATTTTATTGAATGATTAGTGCGGGGCTCATTCCTAATTTACCAGCGAAAACCGTAATCTTCATAAGACCGTTAGTGCCTCGCACTAATTTAATTTTTCTAATAAATTATTCTCAAATAATTTGTAATTTTTAAAAGCGAATACATAATTTTCTTTATTCACGGAATTATTGCTTAACTCTAATTTTAATAAACAAAGTTTTCTAAAATTTTAACTGAGTCTTAACTTAAGGATTATTGACAAGCGTTAATAACAATACCGCCATGTAATCACCGCCTTCTCTTACAGAGAGATTGTGTTTCTTGGCGGGTTTAAGCGACTTATATTTTGCTACTGTATTGTTTTTTGTTATTTATCTAATTATGTCTTCGATAAGAATAAAGGATTATGACGTTGAATTTCCTTATCCTCAGCCTTATGATATTCAGAAAACTTACATGGAGAAAGTAATAGAATGCCTGCATAATGTAAGTGAACAGAAATTTTTTACATTTAACATAGTCTAATATTTGATACGATTGTTCAAGCACACACATTTATATATATATTACAATTATTAAATGATAATCATATCCAAGATGCTCAGTTTATAGAAGTCAAAGTTTTCAATTATATTTTATTTACAGAAGCGTCATGGTGTATTGGAATCACCGACGGGAACAGGAAAAACATTGTGTTTAATGGCACCTGTTTCGGCATGGATAAAAAGGCAAAAAATTAACAATAAGTCAAATCCCTATTTAAATGATTCCGCTCACTTGTTAAAAGATGATATCCCTCCAGATTTGTTGCCTTCAGAAAGCGCTGACATGAAAAGGTGGGGAGTAAAATGTAAAAATAAAGTGTGGTATACATCCAGGACTCATGCACAAATCACTCAGGCAGTTGCAGAAGTTAGAAAATGTAATATTAGTGGCCTGGAGGTTAGGGTTATGGGTGCCAGAGAACAGTTATGCATTAACCCAGATGTATTGATTGAACAAGAATCATATATTAAGGTTAGTTGTTGAAATTATTTGCAAAAATAATTTTTCTTCCAAGTTTTCATATTATTATAATATTCAATTTATGAAATAATATCATACATTAAATCTTTATATTGTTACAGCAAATTAAATGTAAGGAATTGACCAAACTTAAAAATTGCAAATATTACTTGAAACTAAATCGTGAAAGGGACCCAGCAAAATATTTTGTGCCTGGTGAAGTTCTGGATATAGAAGATCTTGTGTCTCTTGGAAGATCCTGTGGCATTTGTCCATATTATTTATCTAAATCAATAGAAACAGCTGATATAGTTTTGTTGCCTTACAATTACATTATTGATAAAGATTCCAGGGAAGCACTTAATTTGCAATTAAAAGTAAGGTGCTCAATTGTGCTTCAAATAATAGAAATTTTTAGATAAAGGTTTTGATGTAAGAAATAAATTATAAATTACAGATAGAATATTTTATAACTCAGTGATACTTTATAGAGGTATAATTTGCAGAAAATTATTATTTTATCTTGCATGGCATTTAAGTTTTAGTTTAGTAAATATTACTTAAAATAGCTTATAAACATCTATTACAAATTAATAAATTCTAATTCACCAGTTTGAATTATGTTTCAGTTAAAAATTTCTTAACTTTTGTAAGAAATGGAAATTTTTGGCACTTTTCAAATTCTAAAAAAAACAAAAATTTCATATCAAATCTATTGAAATAGTCAAACATTTAGTTCATGTTAATAATATTTTTAAGTGCTTACTGAATGTGGTTGAACTCTGACTTTATAAATTAGTATCAAAAAGCAGTTTCATAGTTTTTGCAGAAATTGATTTTTAGTATTGCAGCTAAAAGCAATTGTCCATTTTAACTTAAATGTTAAATTGTTACAAACATAGAAGAAAATTTCGTGCTCTGTGAATTATTTAATAATGTAAATGTAGTGTTAGTTTTAAAGTTTATATATTCATCCATTATTACACTCTTTTCCTGCTTATTATTATTAACAGGTCTTATATTTTTTATTAATCAGCTAGTATGAATTAAATTCCGATAAATAACAAATAAATCATATATGCATAAATTATATTGTGTTGAATATATGACGTTGTTTTTTTGGCAATTTAAATGTAAAGTATTTTTTACTAACTTTTACGTTAATATAACCTTCAGCACAGTTGGCTTTTTATGACTTTTCAAGTTACGAGTTTAAATAAAAAGACGGACTTAATTCCTGTTATTTTTAATTGCCAATTTAGATTGCAACTATATTTATATTTTCTATATTATGTTTTTTCAACAGGGTGATGCAGTTATATTTGATGAAGGCCACAATGTGCCTCAAACATGTGAGGAGAGTTTCGAATTTTCATTTACAAACATTGATATTGCCTTGGGAATAAGAAATGTAAAGGAGGTAAATATGTGATACTGAAATTAATCTAACGATTAATTCGAAGACGACATTTATGCAGAAATATAAAATTTTTAAATTATTAAAATAATTATTTTTGTAGTTGATGTCGAATTTAGCCAAATTAGGCGAGACCGCGAACGACGATGAAGAGGTAGATATTGCTAAACATGCAGAAAATTCAGTATTCATGGTCGAAACTCTCGAAAAGTTAGAAAAAGGGCTTGAAAATTTGGAAGTTACCGAAGATCTTTCACCTGTTGCTACTTTGTACAATTTCTTGGAAGAAGCTGGGGTGAATATACCAAAATTAAAAACTATAAAAGTGCTTGTATAACGCATAATTAATACATGCATATTAAAGTTTTTCAGAAATAGAAATTGTTAAATGATATACTTCTTCTTATGTGGGGCGTACGTTATATGTTATGATTTAAGTCAGATTTTCATAAAATTCGATGCCTTACCCATCAAAATTTTATTTTTCATTTTTAATAAAAACCGCTTTCATTTTGGTCAAATTTATTAAAAAATAAAACTATATTTTAAAATTGGCTTATCAGTTCATAACTTTTATTTTCTTATCAATTCTCATTTGACTAGAGTACATCATTATATATGAACAGCTTAAAAGTGAACGGCTAGCATTAATATTTGTGTAATAATACATAATATGAGTAATTTTTTAATTTATAATTAAAAACATAATAATGAATAATCTTTTTAACTTATTTTATATTTCGCTCTCGTTAGATAAATTACAGAACTTCGACTCAGCTTTTAAGGAGCATTGAGGAATTTAGAAGTGACTCGGTCCGATTGTCTCTTTCCGGAAGTATGATGTCAACACTTCATCTCCTAGAGGAAATGTTAAGCACAATTTTTGGATCGACAGTAAAATCATTCGATGAAGAAACAATAAATCGCTCGTTTAAATGTGGAGTCACATTAGATTCGGAGAGATCCAAAAAGTGCAAACAGGTTTCTTTGTATTGCTTCAATCCATCGTTCGGGTAAGAACGAATAATGTTAAGAATGGCAGACTTTTGGGATTTTGAAATCGTTTCCAAGACATAATTAAAATTTTAATTCTTTTTAAAATACAAATTTATATTGGATATTATTTTCTTAGAAGTGAATGTTCAAAATTTTTGCAAAATTTAACATTTTAATTTTACTAAAATTAATTAAAACTCATTGGTTGTGCTAACGGAATGTTTGACAATTTTGATAAAAAGCTTCCCTAAATTATTCACTTAATAAAAAATTTAATTTTTAGGATTCGAGCCATACTTCAATTAGGAGTTCAATCCATTATTATTACAAGCGGAACATTGTCTCCCATAAATACTTTCATTTATGAGTTAAATTTACCAAAGCCTATCACACTTCAAAACGGACATATCGCTAAGAAGTGTCAGGTTTGTTTCTGTCCAGTTAAACTTTTACCATACAATTTATTTATGAAATAGATCTCATATTTCTAAACATAAAATTATTTTTTCAGGTACCATTTTTAATAGTAGGGACTGGTGTTAATAGCGTTCGAATGGATGCTGCATTCACAAACAGGTTTTTATACGTCATAATTAAACTTTTGTTTTACTGCAGCCTTTGTTTTGCAATTTTTTCCTTGATTTAATTTATTCTATTTTATAGAAACGATCCTCAATATATATTTTCGCTTGGAATGACGTTGACGAATCTTATATCCTCAGTACCCGACGGGGTTCTACTTTTATTTTCTTCATATTCCATGATGCAGAATTTGAGAGATGCTTGGGAATCAAATTTGGGAATTTGGAAAAGATTAAATTCGTTGAAAGTATATGGTTTTTAATATTCGTCATTGAATGAAATATACGTTTTCGTAAAAGCATATAATTTTTTGTCAGATTTAACGTTAAAATTTTTTCTTTTTTAACAGAGAGTTTTCGTCGAGCCTCGAGGAAAAGAAGAATTTATCAACTGTCTGGAAAATTATAAGAGAGCAATTGACTCCGGGAATGGTGCAATTTTAATGGGTGTTATGAGGGGAAAGGTATTGATTTAACTTCGACTGAAATTTTTTTAATAAAGACAAAAAATAAAAAAGAAAATTTAAAGTTAAAAAAATTTTTTAAATTTCAATATTTAATTTCGTGTAATGCATTGATTTAAAACGCTAAAAAATTAGATTGCAAAGAAAGCTTTAAACAGAAAAAAAATTTATATGAATATGGAAGGGAAAAAGTAATTATTTTTCTAAAGATTTCAGAAGGAATGGACTTTAAAGATCAGTATTGCCGATCGGTTTTCATAGTTGGAGTGCCATTTCCTCCTATTAAAGATCCAAGAGTGAAGGGGAAAGAAAAATATTGTGAATCATTGAAAATAGTCGATCCCGTTACGAAAACTGAGAGAGTAAGAAATTGTAAAGCAAAAAAGAAAAATTGGTGGTTTATTTTCGTTACTATGTCAGTTTCATCCATAGAGACGTGATTTATCCTTTATTTCCAGAAACTTTACCACAATTCGTTCATGTCGGTAGAGGCTATGAGAGCTACAAATCAAGCGATCGGTAGAGTTATTAGACATGGTCAAGATTATGGTGCCATTTTACTCGTAGATTACAGATTCGCATCTTGCAGATTGTTTCATAACATATCAGCATGGATTAGGGGAAATAATTCAGAGGAGAAAAACTTTTCGCAATCAAAAAAAGTTTTAAGTGAATTTTTTAGGGATATTTATTTGGCGAAGGTAAAATTTTAAGGATTAAAGAAGGATATCAATATAGTTATTGTTTTCCTAATAATTACATACTAAAAATTACTTTATGAGAATCAAATGAACTCAATCAGCAGAGAAAATATTTCGCTTTTGCTGTCCTCAAAATTAGTCGTGACTTACAAAATTTTCTTTGTTTATCCTTTTTTCTGTGTTTGCCCTATTTAATATAATAGTTATTTCTAATAGGATTTAAAATTGCAGTAATCCATATATTCTGAAGATATTTCTATAAAAATGCATCCAATGATACTACAATTCGAACCGTATCAAAATCTATTTATTTACTTTTTAAATTCAATAATAATATGAAAAATAATTGAGATTATTCTGATCTAAAAAATTTTTTTATAAATTTAGTGTTGCAACATTTTTATCTTTTGTAAAGAGAAATCTGAATTCAACAAACGATAAATTTCATATTTTCAGCTGGGTGTGCCAGAGGTGCGATGTCAGCGTGCCGACGGAAATGGTTGTCCCATAGCCAGCTATGTCAGTTATGAAGAATACGAACACAAAAGAGATGCAAGACCTTCGGCTCCCTGGATAAGCGCTCACATACCAGATCGAAAAGCTCCAAGCATAAACGTTATAGAATACGTCGATGAAACAGAGGATGAAATTTCGCCTGCAAATAAATCTAGTCAATCAAACGAAAAACCAGCTAAACCGACGGTCCAAAAATGGAAGAGCGTGTTCGATGCACTGGAACACACGGCAAACGACGTTTCTCTACAAGATCATGACGTAAATGAGGTCAGACAAGAGCCGTCACTTATACATAAAACAGTTTTTAATTTTTTTTTGTTGAGGCAACTCAGCTGTAAAAATTTGGACGAACACTTAAAGAGTCATAAATCAAATGAAAAAAAATTTTTACAACTTTTTTTATTGCAAAATACAAGGAATTGCCTAGTAATCATTTATATCTTGAGTAGATCAACAAGAAGATTCTGGAAAAATTCGGGAACCACAAAAGAAAATACGAGGAGGACAAAGAAACTTCGAACAGCTTTAAATCCTCCGGGAAGGAATCCGAAATCAAAAGGAACTTGAACATGAGGAAGATTTCGCGCATCCCAGTCAAACCTTTCGTCAAAGGCGACGAACCGGAGCCGCAAAGCGTTATACCCGAAGTCAATTTCATGAGCCAGTATAAGGAGTGCATCAACGTGAATTCGACTGCTCAAATAGCTAAAGCCCCAGAAAAGGAAGCAGGGGAGCAGACTTTGAAAATAAAATTGATTAATTATTTCAGATCTGTAAGATTTAATTAAATGGAATTTCTAATTGCATTTCCTAAATTTAATAATCTATAAAAATGCTGGTTTGACTAAATCGCGCTGGTTTAATTCCGATGGTACTTTTAAAATTCACCCCAATCAATGTAAATTAACAAGTAACCTCAAAATTAATTACAACTAAGAGTTTTCCAACTGCTGATGATAAATGATGTCCGAAATAAAATTATTTTTTATTCCAAACAATATCACTATCATGCCTCTTAGACTAATATTTTATGTTATAACTTTGTCGATTGCATAAGTGACGTAATTTAGTCAATATCTTGCATATTGAGCTGATCCGCCCGAAAAAGTTCCTGAGTCGAGCTAGAAACTCAGGACCACAAGGGAGGCGGCAGATTAATAATAAATGCTTAGATTTTGGAAGATTTCTTGTTTCAAATTTCGGTCGTTTAAATTTTTGAATACAATGAACTTCACTGAATTCGTTCGTTGATTTATTTATTAACCGATTGTGAGCACTTGAAATATCATTAAATATTTTCGCGTTGTTACTACGATTTCCGGTTAATCATTGCAAATCCAAAAAACACCACGCAGTCAAAATCATGAAAATTAGGGTTTATTGGATTTCCACTTTACACATGCAGTTCACTTTTCTTTTCCAGGTCAAGAGCACACTATCGGAAGAAAAGGAGCAGGAATTCAAGAGGTATTCATTCAGATACATGAAAGGCGAAATAGATTTAACGGACATGCTGTTTTACATGGACAAAACTTTCGAAACTCCCAAAGAGAAATTGCTGTTTAGGGGTAAGTTTTAAAATCACGTGAACAAAGTGGAAGTCGCAACCTCTGCTTTAAACAATTACAAGTCGACGATCATTGCGATCTAATAAAGGTCAGGGTTTGGAATTCGTTGGTATGTGATGATGAAGAGTTCTCCATCGTCATGTCGACGTACTCCCGTAAAAATATTTATATTTTTGCTTCAGATTCGAACGATCGTGTTGAACCCTCCCCCCCCCCTTGATTGTTTCGGTTTTATCAAAATTATTCTAATTGTAAATCTTCATTCGGCCTGAATAGTCCCAAATGCTCAATTGCAGAACGCTTACTTTAAGTTAAAAGTAGACTCGCTGATAATTATTTACAGTGGAAAATTTAGAACAAGGTCCACGTTTAAACGATGTTTTTGCAGGTGTTTATATCATAACATCATCATTCTCAATCAGAGCGAGTTTTACGTCTCCAAGGCATTTGCTTTGGGACTAAAGCTGAATCAATTTTCTGTTTCAGGTTTTGGCATTTGTGTGAAGTCGAAGGATAGAGAAGAATGGAATAAAGCGTGCGACGGAAAAGTTTAAATATCAACGAAATGATTTATTTTTCTTTAATAATTCGAACTTTTTTTTTTTATTTATATTTTTATATAACGCTGTACTCATGTCACATGTATTATCGAAATGTACACGAGATCAATCATAACTGCGTTGAAAAATATTGTTCGGATATACGATAATATAAGAAGTTGTTGCAGATGAAATATTTAGAACGGATTTTTAATTATTTTATTCAATTTTCAATTCTGTGTTGAGGCTTAATAGCAGTGATGATGACCGACGATGAGCTTCTGTTGGACTTGGTATTGACACTTGACCACATACGTCGGAAAATGATTCGCGCGCCTTTCTTGTGTGCGCCACAAGCACTCGGGAAACGTTTTTTACCATTGTCGATGCCTTGTATGTTGCCCCAAGGAAAAACATTATGGAGAAGTTAAACGCTTAGCGTTTGGAACTTACAAAACCGGCAAGGATTACCTTTGTATTGTTATAATATATGAGATTGATAGGTATATTTTGTATTTTTTAATATGATTCTTTCGCAAAAACCATGTCAGACAACGAATTGTCTGTGTCAGATCATGATTTAAAGCGAAAATGCTATGAGTCTGTGTTAAAATGTCGCGCGAATCCAAATCCGGAAAAGGTTCAGGTCGGCGGCTTTTTTATGTCCTTCATTTAACATTGCGCAAAGCACCCGAAAGCAATTAAGTAGCAGACTCTCACTCTTCAACTCGTGACATTTTCTGCCTTTTTTTTTTCTTTTTTTTTTTTTGTAGACTGACCTTTTGGTCCCTCGATAGGAGATTCATTATCTCGCTGCCGTTGTGTCAGTGACCACTTTGACAGTGGATGAATCGCTTATTCTCATGCATCTTCAGTCACGAAAAACGTCTAAAATTGATAAACACTATCGAGAAAATTTCAAATTTTGATGCAGGCCGTATAAAAAAATCGTTGTGAGTTCCCTTTTTCTTAATATTAATTCTTAATTTTAATTAGTTTTTATTACGTTAATCGGTAAATGCCGCAAAAACCGAAATATCAAGCTGAATTTCCGAATTCTAATCCGTTTAATTGCTGTATTTTATTTTTCTAAAATTCGTGACATCTCTGATAATTAAATTATATTTAAGAATACATGTAAATGTTTACGCAAAGCGTTCTTGCATGAACGATTATTTTAATTAAACACAAATTTTTTGATAAACAATTTTCAATTCCTAGAATATACGGGGATATTTCCGTGTCGAAAACGAAGGGTAAAATGTTTGATTTCGACAGATTGAAAGCCAAGAAGATGCCTTATTTTTTGAGAAATATTATACAAATATATAATGAAACATGAAAACAAAAATGATGCAAAAATAAAGTTGGGCGTTGATGTTAATGTGTCAGTTTGCCAATTTAGTTATTTTTAATAACCTCTATATCATGTTTAGGGTTTTGTCTTAATTAAAAAATAAAATAAAATATTTCAAATTGTGATTTACAGCCATATGAACATAACAGATTGATATTTATTAGTACACGTCAGTAAAATTGTTATTTTCTCGTAAAAAATTTATCTTATTATATTACAGGCAGAATAATTGACACTAAGTCTGTAAAAAAAATTTGGAATGTGAAATGTTGGAATATTGAATTGGAATCAAAAAATGTTGGAATTTGAATTGTTAATATATATGATTAAAGCTTCACGAAAAAATTTTATTTCCCAGGCGACAATGAACGTGGTCAAGGCCCGATTTTCCCGGACTTGCATCGTGTTTTCTTTCTCAAAACGGAGTCTGTCCAAAGCGGCGCCGGAACCGGTGAAAACCTCCCTGTTTGACTTCCACGTCAAGCACGAAGGGAAAATGGTCGATTTTGCCGGGTTCATGCTACCCGTTCAATATGGCAAGGATAGCATTGTCAAATCCCACTTGCACACGAGGCAAAAATGCTCAATATTTGACGTGTCTCACATGCTTCAAACGAAAATTCACGGAGACGACAGAGTCGAACTGATGGAAAGGATATCCACGGCAGACGTCAAGGGTCTGCCGTATAACAAGGGAACGTTGACCGTGTTCACAGACAATAAATCTGGAGGAATACTTGACGATCTCATCGTCACAAAAACAACGGAAGATTACTTATATGTGGTGTCGAATGCGGGAAGAAGGGATCACGATCAAAATTTGATGCTCCGCACCGAGGTGGGCACCAAATCCTACATTTCTTCACGATCAAATTTTTATTGAATTTATTTGCACATACTCGGACAACCAAAATCAGTTATCAGCATTAAGTCATCAAGTTTATTTATCTTTAAATTAAAAAAATTTTCATTTATATATATATACACATATACTTTTTCATGAGAATTTGTGTTGCAGCAACTTTCTGTCAGGTAAATAATACCGACCCAGTAGTACATTAATGATCGCAAATTCGTTCTATTCCGTCGATCAGTGCAATGAGGTTAACTTTGCTCTCCACAAAAGCAAACATAAAAACTTTTTATTCGTCACCGAAAAAGCAGTTTATATAAATTTAAAACAAATTTTATGAATTCGAGATTGAATAATGTGATGATTGTAGTGAAAAAATTAAAACTTATATATTTTCAAAATTTTATGCCACTTATAATTAAGCCTAAACTTTTTACAATTAATAAAATAATTTTATTGTAATGTAGAATATCTAACCTGAAATAGAATGATATCTGAAATCTATCAATTCAGAATATAGTCTGAAAGTTCTTTCTATCAATTTTTAAGTCTTAGCCAAGATGCATAAAATCTATATCAAAAAAGTTAAAAAAACGTCAAGGAAAAACAGAATTTTGTGAAAGTTTTAAATTAAAAGAAATTTTGCTCAATAAAAAAAAATATGTTTAATTCATCATAAATTCATAATTCATAATTATGAATTGAAAATAATTCATCATAAAATATGATGAATTACATATTTCACCGTATATCATGCAACCAAATAATGTAACGAAACAGCGAACATTTATATAATTTTTTTAATCAATAGTGCCAGAAAGTCAAAATTCTTTGATATTTAAAAGAAAATATAAAATCAATAATGATAAAAAATGAGAAAATTTTTTCACATTTAATTGCAATAACAAATGTCAGTAATTGGACACATCGTGAATAAATCTAAACCGGATTTGTTGGCTATTGACAGCGCGATTGCGTTCTGTCGTAGACACAATTCAAATATTTTCAGTTGATTTATCAGAATGTTGAAACATTTCTCAGTCGGTTCGATGCAGAATTCAACCGGGTTTCGCTAACCGAACATTTATCTGCGTTTTCAGAGGGAAATGATCGCGGAGGGAAAGAAAGTTAAGCTGGAATTCCTGGACCTGCAGGAGCAGTCCCTCATCGCGGTACAAGGCCCCGAGACTCAAAAAGTTCTGCAGCCGCTGTGCGACATACCGCTAGACAAATTGTACTTTATGAGCTCCTCCCTGGCAACCATAGGTAAAGGAGAAAAAAAAGGAAAATTGAAAATTCTACTTACTGAAACTGCGAAATATAGATAATTATCCCGGGCCGCGTCAGCTCGAACGGGACAAGTTAAAACGGAAATTTTCATTGTTTTAACCATTATGTAAAATTATATTAAGCGATTTACCGCAATGTACTGTTTTGATATTTGTAATTGTAATGATTTATGGAAATTTGAGCAAAATAACTGAACAATTTAAATGCACATAATATAAAACCTTAATGTAGGATCCTTAGAAAAAAAAATGAACAAATATTTTTTATATAACCAAAAATTGGAGTATAAAATTCCGAATCATCTTAGTAAAGGGCAAACCAGTTGAAACAAAAATTTTTAATACAAATAAATTTATTAATGATTTGTACGTGTTTTTACCCAAGGTAACTGCATCGAATTTTAAAAGGATCGAAATTTTATATTTCTTAATTTTTAATGGAATTTCTTTATCGATTAGCGTTCGAATTAGACAAAAAAAATTTCCGGTTTTTTCCAGCAGTATTTTTTTCATCTTTGGATACGGCAAATGAGGCAGATAAATTATTCTATGATGTAATAAAATATTTATTATACTTTGAAATAAACCGAGATTGTTTGCCGAATTTAAAGAAGACGAAAGAAATTGGAGGAATGTGAGAAATTGCAGTATCCTAAAAATGCATGAATCGTTAATTGCTATTGCCGATTTACAAACTGCCGAACATGAAGGAGCAAGCGAAAAAGGTGCTCGTCATGCGCCATGCGGGGGTGTCAAGCGTTTCAATTTATAGAAAGCTTTAAATTTAAGGAGGAGTCTCAGAGTGCAGAATTACAAGATGCGGCTACACGGGTGAGGACGGCGTCGAAATTTCCATCCCTTCCAAGAACATCGCTCAGGTTACGGAAACCATTTTGAAGTCGCAACCGGATGTCGTTAAACTCGCTGGACTCGGAGCGCGGGACTCCCTCAGGTACGATGACTTCCGCCGGTTTATTGACGACACAACGTTGGACGCGTTTTGCTATCAGCAAGATCGTTAATTGTTGTTAGCAATCTAAACATCTTGCAGATTTTTCCCCCCTCTGGAGCAGAGTTTTCTTTTAATAAAAAACAAAGCCCATCCCATTTGTTTTTATTCAGTGTTCTCAAAGTACTGGATCGAATTTCCATTTGTCACAAAATAAATTCAAACTTATTTTTTTCCTGTTTCACGCCGCGGGTATACGTTTCAGGTTGGAAGCGGGACTTTGCCTGTACGGAAGCGACATCGACGAAACGGTAACTCCCATCGAAGCCACCCTCGCCTGGTTGATTCCCAAATCGAGACGGGAGAGGAAAGACTTTCCAGGTTGGGAAGTGATTTTAAAGCAAATAAGCGAGGGAACGAAGAGAAAACGAGTCGGGTTGAAACTGGAAAAAGGTATGAAGTGTTCCCGTGGGATACGGGATACTCAGAAATCTAAAACTGAACATAATTCATAGTGATTTTTTTTTTACGGCTTCAAGTTGAAAATGTTTTCGTAGGGCCGCCTGCCAGACACGATTGCCAGATACAGAACCCTGCGGGAGATGTCATCGGGAAGGTTACGAGCGGATGCCCCTCTCCGAGTGCGGGAGGCTCTATCGCCATGGGATACGTCAAAAAAGAGTTCGCCAAAAACGGGACGGACCTGCAAGTGGTCATCAGGAACAAGTGTTTCCCGGCAAAAGTAACGAAAATGCCTTTCGTACCTACAAAATATTATACCGGCTGAGAGAAATTAGGACTTTCGCCGCAATTTTCGAAATCAAGGAGCCCACTTTGTGCGCGGGCGAATTTTCACCGGTTATCGTTTTTCTTTTTTTTTTATAAACATGGACCATATTTTGGCCGCTTCACGGTTTTCTCTCAAAATTCCACCTTCGGAGCATGCTTCTCTATAATCAACAGCCATTCGCCAGTTCCAACCGAAAACATTACCAGATTATCACGTCCCGACCTTTTTTTTTATTGTATCTAATTTACATTTCATTTAAAATACAAAACGACATAGTTTTTGATGCGAGATTAACGCATACCACAAATTTTGGAGAATATTCTGCCGTATTCTTAATTCTCCTAACAAGTAGAAAAAACTTCCATATCATAAATTCTGTGATGTATCGGTCTAAAGGAGATGTTTTCAGAGGAAAAAAGAGAAAAGAAAAAAAAAAGCTTCATCTTAGCAATAATTGTACAGTAAGAATTTGTTAATATTGTAGAAGACTCCTTCAGTTGGTTGAAGAAGGGCAAACAAAGATGTCTTTGTTTACGAAGCCAGTCTACTTAGTTTTTCTCATCCTTCCCTCATGTCCTGTTTTCCTTTAGTAGGCAAACATTTTAATGTTTTATGTTTGCGAACATTTTTATTTTTAGTGGATTTTTCTATTACATTCACAATTCCATTTGAAAACTGAAATTTTTTCCGATTGATAGCGTCTATCGCTTTTCATCGTCTACATATATTTGTATGTTTATATGTATACATATATATACACATCTTTGACGTATATCCGTTACTTTAGGATGCAATCAATAAATGATGAATTTAAAACTTTTTTTTGATTCTGTTTCGGCTAGCGAAGATGTAACATTTCCTCTTACGGGGGTTTCTCGGTTTAGCTTCGCCCCCGAGAGAAGTTCAGAAGTTTTCGTCCCGGAAAAAGAAGGAAAAAATGAATCGAGAGTTCGCGTCCGAAAGTGAATGCTGGTGGAGGAGAGAATTGTGCCCAATGGCGCCGGATCCAAAAATTGCGACGAGATTTTTTTTTCTTATAAGTTGTGGAACTAATGCGGATTTCTCCTGTGAGGGAAGGTATTTGTCAAATAAATTATTTTCCGAGACAGCCCAATACCCTTCGGAATGTTATCGAAAATGAATTTTCCGGCAAACATTTTTTTTCGCCTTTTTTTTCATTTTCTTAGTTTTGTTCTTGATTTGGAGCCTACGACTCTTTCACAATTCACAGCGACATTGTTCATATTGCTATATGTCATAAAGTTGTGTAAAGAGAACCACAAGTTTGGTGAAAGAACGATGCGTCGCAACGGCTCCCGGAACGAACACCTTGTTCTAAAGAAAAAAGTTATATTTCAAGAAATATTTTTTTACTGTTTTTATGTATTTTTTTTCAATAGAGTGTTAAAAACTTTCATGAAAATTATATGTGCCTATATTTTAATATGAATATAAACATATTTTTTCTTCAATTTCAGCTTCTTCGATCTTAGTATTTTCATATAATTGGCAATTTTTAATTTTAATTTAAGGCGCTGTATAAAATAAAACATATATTCATCTGTCGTATAATTTGCAGAATTTCACCGAAGCTTCACATAGCCAAAGAACAGAGGACGAAGTTGATATGAAAAGGAAAAAAACACCCGTCTGCAAAATGTAGTAAAAAGTTAAAATAATCGTATTAGACAAACGTTTTTAGATTTTTGGATTTACAGAAAATAACACATCAAATCTCCGATGCGAGTTTTTATATAAAAGTTGTATTAGTGCCGCTTTGTATTTGAAAGAAGGATTATACTTTGCGCCACGTTTAATTTTATTGTTGTAAAAAAAAAAAAAATGGATTCATTTGTCAGAAGCACAAATCCAAGCATTTGCTTTCTTTTAGGGGTCATTTGATGTAAGAATCGATTGAAAAGTGAGAAAATTCGACGTAACGATCCAATTTGAGGCGAGCGAAATTTCCGGATGCGGGTGGAAAAGCTTCTAAAAATGCGAAGTGGCGTCGGAACGGTATAAAATAGAAAAACGGAAAAGGAAATATATTAAGCTAAGGTTTTCACAATGAGATGTGGAAATCCAATTGAAATCCAATTTATTCAATTTCCGTCTTTGGACAATGACAAAACCAATTTCCACCACAATGTCGACTATCAAAGGCTTACAAAGAACTTTTCCCAAGTCAGTCGGAGCTTAGGACTCGTCCGAGTGTCCCTCGCATGCGCCGTTTTAGGGATTTGAACAACGGACCATCGCGAAATCCCGAATGATCCAGGATCTTTACGGGGACTAATTAACATTTTTCCCATCTGGGTGCAGGTTCATGCAAATTCCAGCGGAAAAAATGATTTTGCTTAAAATTATATTAATTAAATTGTTTCTTAAACAGTTCTTTCACCTGCAAGAATGGTCTTTTATACAAATTTCTTTATAAAGAGGTCCCTTTATCTACGATTAGGGATTCGACTCTGGCCAACGTAAAAATCCCAGGGATTTCTGGACGAAGGATGAGTCAAATCCCTGGGTGACACACAACAAAATTATTAAGAAGCAAAATTTATTTTCCTCAGGTGTCGGAAGGAAGATCAAACAAAGGCCGAAGCGAAAGGTTCGAGCATAGAAAAGGACAGAAAGCAAATTACTTTTTCCTTTTTTTTTTTTTTTTTTAACCGTTTAAGTAAAGGCCCAATGCGTTAACTATGCCGGAAAGGGAGGAAAACGATATATCAAATTAAACGTTTCCATAGTTTCAGGTTTTATTCGGAATCCCTTTCATTAACGTCGGAATTTCAATTGTTCTCCCCGTTTATCAAAAGCGGAATTGGAAATTTCATTAATAACCATCGGCATCGCTCCGTGCGAAAGGCTCATTTTCCTTCGAACGAAGCCTCACAAAGAAAGTGTTTCCGACAAAGGAAGAAACCAAGGCGATGATCGGAACCCAAAAGGGCACGTGCGGGAGGATCGGACGACGTCGTCACGGTATTCCAAGCGGCCGGGGAGCGCTCTCCTGCATATAACACGGGAATCCGAAGAACGAAAGGCGATGGTTCGACTCGTTCGAGAATTCGGAAATCGAACGGAACGGGGGTGATCGAAAGCAGATCAGCTGGAGCCGATGGACGATCCCTCAAGTGTTTGTATGATATAAGAGGAGATGTAAATTGGACCGATGATTGCATTAATCTTCTGCTCGGAACAGGAATAACGAACTCTCGAAGCGGATTGGACTGCCAATACGAAGATCTTACGGGCAAACCAATTTGATAATTACACAATTTAATATTTTAAACAAACCGAAAGGAATAAAAAGATATTCCGGCGGTAAAAAAAAAGGCGTCAGGCAATTCCTCATCTTTAAAAAGATAAAAAGGAACATTATTAAATTATTATAATTTCGAAAAAAAAAAATACAACTGTTCTGGGATTTCCCCGGTACTAACCTAACCGAACGTGTAATAATGTCAAACAAATGCAGAGATTCTCGCAATAGAAATAAAAAAATAAAGGCATGAATGCAGCACCATTCCGAAGGCAAACTGCCTTTCTTTTCTGGTATCACAAATAAAAATAATTATATAAAATTCACAATCGGTGATATTCTAACCGTTTCTCGGGATCGAACTCACTTTTTATTCCGCATCTCAAAGGATACAAGGTACAAAGATACGAACTCCGACCATTCCGAGATAATGAAAGTCGTACTTTTCAGAAGTCTCTTCACCTTTTTTTCCATCATCACACTGGGATACCTCACGTAAGAAAACGGATCGCAAAATCGATGGCGAATTACGAAATACAACTTTGAAAGAAACCATAATAAATACAACGCTATATCATCGCATATATGTAAAATAAACCAGGATGGTGCGATTTACGTTAATAAAATAATCCAATTTTAGCCTTTTAAAAGGGAAAAATATTTTCAATACGATGTTCAAGTGTCTTTTGCCTCCGGTGGAAAAAACTGCAGCTTCCTTCCTTTCGACAAACGGCAAAAATGAAGCGAAAAGATTCGAGTTGGTTAGTGATCGAACCATCCACGTACGTGGACGGGAAATCGGTCGAATGTCAGGGAATTGCGCAATCGTCTTTTGCCAAAGAATTTTCCGCGATGCGCGGCAAGGCCCCTGTGCAAGCGATGAATTCGATTTAAATTTTCATCGTAAAATTTTCGCAAATCCTTTTCGCGACTTTGTAGAACGCTGTTTTACCCGATTGCGAAAGTAGACGAGCCGATTCGGAGCTCGATAGTAAAGCATGGAAAAACATGCGAGGGTGGACGGATTTCTTCCTCCTTTTCCTTTTTTTTTTTTTTTTAAGAAATTTCAGGGATAAATCAAGACGCGGATCCAGGAGGAAGCAACAAGATGTGTAATGGGATTACGTCCATGCCGGAAGGTTGAAGAAAAATAAGCCCCATTCACCGATCACGACATTTTATTGTGCATCAAGCCCTTGGGGAGGGCCTTTGTGTGTCGCATCCCTCGAAAAATATGAAAGGAGAAATCCGATTTCGTTGCAGTTCGTCCTCGCCGTTTCGAATGTAATTTTATATAAATCCACGGGTCAGGAAAGGAGGAAAAGCGGAAATTTCGAAAATTTCAAACGGTTCGGAATACCTAGAGGAAGAGCGCGACGACGCATCCGACGGTGCGAAATAACAAGCCGAAGACTTTGTTTAAACCGCATAATGGGAAAAACGGGGCTAAAGATGAGGGAAGTCATTTGTTAGCGACTAAGCCTTCTTTTTCATTTGGATCCGTGCCGTGGCGGGGGAAAGGGGGGAGTTTCCGTTGCTAATTACGGGATGGTCAATTGTTTCCTAAGAACTGCTAATCCTCCCCGGAGAGTCTCAAACGGCGGATTATCCGCTTCGAATTCTCTTTCGATACCCCCGAAGCTCATTTTTACCATGCGGACCGAAAGCCCGGCGGATTTTCGGCGGCCCCCCGGGGCGGGAGGGGACGGCGGACGATCGAGGGGGAAAGTTCCTCAGTCCGTGAAAGCAGCTGAAGCGTGGAGGAGTTGAAAAAGGTGTCGTCGCCCGAGTAATCAAAGGGATGTTTGGTAACGAGGTGGTCGCCGTCCACTTTTGCCATTTTCTTGCACCGAAATCAAACGAAATGAATTCCGTTCGACCGGTACCGGTACCGGTCCGGGGAGAGTCCTTTTTCCGCTTAATTGGACCGAGATAATTGAATGAAGCGGGAACGGGTCGATGCTCGAAACGCGCGATCCTTTCCTCGGGTTTCGGACCGGAAGGTCGACGAAACGGAGCAAAAGCCACGATTTCCGTTTGCCTTGAGATGGAACGGCAGGGCCTTCGCTCCGGAGAAAAGCTTGCGAACGCGTGCGGCGGACGCGTGCATGATGCAGCAGCACGCCGCGTGCGACCGTCCGCGGAGTAATGGGAAGGTCCGTCCCCGAGTCCGCTCGAAAATTTCAATGGATCCACGTTCCCACACTTTAGTCCTTCGTTCGAGCACTTGGACGGTTCCGAATGTCAATGGATGGGGAGGCGTCCGTCATCCTTAATGCGCGTCCGTTCGAGCCGATTTCAGTTCGCGCAACGGTAAACAGAATTATCGAAAATAAATATTTCTCGCCGGTAACCCGAAATGGAATAAAAATGCACGAGAGTCGCCCCCGTCGCTTGCGCCCTCTTTTTAATCCATCCTCTGGCATTTGGCGGGCGGCTTTATCAAATCGGAACGAACGCGAAATTATTTCACGCCGAGTTAATCCAAACAAACGAAAGGGCCGCTTTCATTGTCGGCTTATAATCTGCGAGTGCGCGCTTGCGGGGAATTTAAAGAAATTGGTCGGGTATGTGAAAAGGCTTTTATGGTTCCGCGTGTCCGACACGTTTTCCACGGTGAAATAAAAGGGAGCGCGACGATCTCGCCGTTCTCACTGCGAACGGTTCCCGTGAGACCGGTGGGGTGGCCGTGGGAATGATTCGAACCGGAGATTTCTTTTGCCACGTCGTTTCGGCTTACCGCGGGCCATCCCGAAAAGCCCGTCATTTGTTCCGGTGAAATGGTCGATGCAAAATGGAATACGGCTGGGGTAGCGGAGCGCGAGTACTCGGATTCGAAAGAACGAAAATAAGGCCAATCGTTAATTTTGTTCCGAAGACAAAATTACTTTATCCTTCTCCGACGTCGATCCTCGTGCATTTACATTTAAATGTAAAAGCGAAAAAAAAATCGTAATTTAGTCAGAAGGTTTTCTCATGAAAAACAATATAGAAATAGATCCCGATGGACGAGGACAGTCACCGGGGATGGCGGAAACACGCAAAGAGCGCACGGGTCACTACTGGAATAAGGAACCGACGGTCCGTTGTCCCGTAATATATCTTATGGAAATTTACCGAATGACGTGAGTTCGGCCAATTCACGTCCGGCGGCGAAATCCCGACGTTACTCCAATTCCCCTCCCCATCTGGCGCAATCATCTCTGTGGTGATCTGCGCCAACGGACAAAATTTTTTTTTCATCCAATTTAACGGTCGGGTTTTCCAATTTGATTTATAATGCATTTTCTTGTCGCACGGAATTCCCATCGAATGATAATCATTAATTACGGAGGACAAGGTGTTTCCTGTGAAGTGGGAATAGATTTTCGTGTCCGTCGCCCCCAAGTACCAGGTGGACCGTGGCAGAGCGCAAACAGGTCGATGCAATGGACCGTTAGGCTGTATAATGATCGTTTCCCATTAGAAAATGACGAATGAGTAACACCCCCACCGATGCAGATTTATGGATGTTTATTACTCCCCTAATTGGTCTTCCCCAGACGGGAGGGGGCGATTCGTGGCCCGGAGCCCTCCTCCGGCGGGAAAGCGCAAGCTGCGTCGTCGTGGCATCTGCCGAGGCGTTTTTTCCCTCCGCAGAAGGGTTGAGCTAATGACCGCGGTTCCGGATGCTGAGAGGTCCAGTTCCCATCGCTTTAACCGGATTTAACGGTCGATTTCTGTCACGGTCCGCTTCCCGAATCGGAGTTCGTTTCCCCCCCCCCCTCCCCCAGCCTTCTTCTACGAATTCTCATTTCTTTTCTGTCTCTCGGAAAATTTAAAACCGGCCCATTTATTTTAACGGATTTTTCCTTTTTTTCAGTTTTAAGGTGTTTCGGAGAAATTCGGCAAGACAAGGCAAATATTACGGGTGACGGCCGGAAATGCTCCGAAAATTAAGCGAAAGCAAGGGCGCACCCGATTGGGAACCGTTCGAAAGTTTTCGCTTCCGGCCTCCCTCGCCCCCTCTATCTTTCGAAGGTTCGAAATTCACTTTTCTCCCCCTTCCGCGAAAACGACGGAGAAGGGGGGGGAAGGAAAAAATAAAGCATTCGAAGGGAAAATAAAAATATTTTCGTCGGGAAGAGTTTTAACGCAAAGCCGAAATTCCTTTTTCCGCAACGGCACTTTTCCTCGCTGGTAAATACGCAACATTTACGGATCCGAGAGATTCTGCTCCCGGAAGATAAGCGTGAGCGGCGCTCGGGGCTCCCGAAAACAGGGCTTCTCTCTGGAGGATTCCGGAAAAACCTGGAAAACTCGCGTCTCCGTAAGACAAGCACGGGAGAGGGCGAGCTGCAAAATGAGCACCGCTGCATAAGGAGCTTACCGTGAATTCAGTGACGCACATTAAAATCACATTAAATATTCATATTCCTGAAGAGGATCGATGGGATGAAGATTAAACGGTCAAAGGGCGGAACGGGGATGGAACAATTTCTCCCTGGATAAACTTTTTCCCCGAAACAATCAAAAAAAGAGAAATCCTTCATTTTACTTTTTTACTGCCACTCCCGCCTCTGCCCCTCCTCTCTTGAACTTTTCACATTTTTGATGCGAAGCTTCTCCATAAATTAATAAATATTCTGCCCGAATGCAAAACCTGCAGAATTACACCGGGCGATTTTTCGAGAGCGAAGAAAGACGCGGAAACCACGAACTGGACACGTGCAGTCGAGCGACACCACGCGGGAAGATTGTCCGCGAGGTTCCTCGGTTTCATCAGAAGGAGATTCATTGCGAGACGGCGAGCCCCTAAGCGGTCCGAAATGACCGGATCATTCGAATGTAAAGAAGCAGTAGGTGAGACAGCACTTAACAGCTAACACCATGAATATGAACACCATGAATTTAAATAACGTCAAATGCTTCTTGAGATATTACTTGAACATTTTTCGTGTAATGCAATCGCTTCTTAAAATTTAGCAGTTTTGTTAAAAATCTTTCTTTAAAAATATTGAACGTTAAATTGTAAATAATTTTTTAAAATAATATATATATATGTTATATCATAAATATATGATAACTGTTCCTAGACATTAAAATAATCAAACTCCAAAATACATACTATACATTTTATAAAACGGTCTCGAATCGACAATTAAAATAACTGTCTTATAAAAAATAATTAAGTAAGAAATATAATGTATCGAATAAAAAAATGTAAAATAGCTAAATACATATTTCTTACAACGTTTTATAATAAATTACGTGTAAGATAATGCAAGCATTCGAAACAATATTTACAATTTTATTACAAATCATTTTAAGTTATATAATTCTGCAAGTTATTTGAATATATACCCTAATCTGAATATATCAATATAATGTTATTATTATTAAATTATCGGTTTCTCAGCAGGGGGGCGTTTAGTTAAAAATTTTGTAAGATATTTTTCTACTTTAATGGCGGTCTAACATCTTATTATCTTAACTTATTACAAGATTATATCTTTCACAATTGATTTATATAATGCCTGGAAGTCGAGCCTTTATGGTATGCGAACCACTTTGACATATATTTCAATGATTATATTTAAAAAATTATCAACAATGCGAAGAATGAAACTTATAAGGTGATAAATAGATTTAAAAATGTAAAAGATGTAATAAGCAAATATTTAAAAAATATAAGATAAGATAAATAAAAAGTGTTATTATTTATGCATATGAAAATTATATCTTCAAACATATTGTTCGCATTATTTTGAAATAACGTAACTATCGAGTGTTTTATTTATAACTATATTATAAAATTTAAAAATTTATGTTATACGGTTTTAAATTTTTTGAAGTATTTTTATGTGCAATCTAAAACACTATGCGCATTTTCAAATGTTCAGTTTTATGATACATACATATGCACACACACACGCACACACACACACACACATATATATGTTTTTGCATTGTATCTATATAAACAGTTTTGGTTTTGCACTGTATCATGGAATGGGTTATTCATTGCAAATAAGATTAATTTTGTTAATGTTTCTTTTTCTCGCCGATTCGAAAATCGCGATTACTTCCAGGGGAAGTTGCAGTCTACGAGAGTTTGAACAGCTATTGTCTGCTAATCAATGGGGCCCTAAAAAGTCGCAGAAGTTGCAACTTTACCGCGGACTGCCTGGTCATAAATAAAAAAGGAAGGATAGGGCGTCTGGTCACGGAGGGGAAGGGAGGAGGAAGTCATCGGCTATACGATGAAAAACCGTCGAGGAAGGTATTCGACCGTGTTTGCTGAAAGTAAAATCAACAAAAGCTTATTTAAAGACAATTTTCCAGGGTTCCTCCTGTCCTTTTCCACCACCCGCGCCACGACTACCGTCTATCGTGAGATTCACGTACGCATGCAACAGGCTTCCCACGTTAGATAATAAAAACTAAGGAAAATTCAATTTGAATATGATGAAAGGTCAAAAACTAAACGCCTGTCTTTTTCCACGTTGACCGTCCTCTTACTCTCTCTCTCTGCGCATCGGTAATGAACTTTTATTTTTGCTGCACGCCTATAAAAATTAGCTTCTCAAGGATGGCGCGGGAGGAAAAGCAAAAAAGGAAAAATTTCCCAAGCCACGATTTTTTTTTCCCTTTCCCTTTCGAAACCTTTCAATCATTAACGGGAGCATAAACAAAACTATTTACATGCCGGACATCTTGATCTTAAGTGAGTGTGAGTTATTCTCTTTACACAGATTGAAAATCGGATTGTGAGGAATGGATGCTAACAGCCGATACACTTTACAATACAAATAAGCCGGTAATTTTTACAATTTACTGTGCAGAACGGGAGGTTCAGTGAAAAGACACCGCACAAGCGGAAATCTGCTGACACGCAAGTTACCATTGGCGAACGATTTTCGGCTTTTATCGAATTTTACCGGGTAAAAGGGGAGGAACCGGCGACGTGAAACGGTAGGTTAAAACGATGGCCTTTTTTCCCCCTTACGCCCACACCCCAGAGAGGGGTGGAAAAAAATCCCGATTCTTGGCGAAAATAAAATGAAATTTGAAACTAAAGAAGTGCTTTCCATGTTAAAAGTTCCGCTGCTTTCATTCTCGCTTTACAAATTCAATTTTTGACGGCAGCCGAATCTTTTCCTTCCACGTCTGCACCGTAAATCGGATCAGGCGAACGCCATTTTCACGAAGCCGAGAAATTCGTTTTGAGAAATGGAAACGGAAGTCCGGGGAAAAACGGGCGAGGCCGCGGAAGAGTAAGACCGAAGCAAGGGCAGAAACCGGCGAGGCGGATTAAACGAGTGTCGCCGGGAAAATCCTTTGGCCATTGCCTGAATCGGGGGGCGAGAGCCAGGGCTTATCGCCTCCAGAGGACGGATAATTACCCAAATTTTCCTGCGAGTACGATACGCGTTCGACTTAATCCAGAATCCGGTTCGTAAGCAGATTAAAACTCCACTCGTAGCCTTCGCTTTTAATAATGACGGTAATATGATGAGAGCTGGAATTAGACAAATATTCGGTAAATCTTTACCTTTATCGTTCGCAGCGAAAGCATTAATCATTCAGCAATAGAAAAAATCCTAAAACGTCGAACGGCGAAAAAATTTACCAAAGATAGTGTTGGTCAATGCACGGACATCAGCCTCTCTCCGCTTCATGTGGAGTATCGCGCGTAATATAAAATTCCTAATTTTTGGCACGTTTTCTTGTTTTTCAACCCTTATATGTGTGCATCAAACTCTACCTACACCTAATTTCGGTTAAACTGGTTAACTTTGCCGCGGTTAAGTTTCAACCAGTTTTTCCTTTTACACAAACGCTTTTCGTTTTCATTTTTATTTTTTTACTTTTAAACGTGCATTAAATACTCTACATCCCCTTATAAATTGTGTATTTAATAAAACCCAGTTTGTTTTTACGGAGTAAATCAGTCGATTAAATCAATTTCCATTTTGACTTTCGGTAAATTTTAACGCGCCATTAACAGTCATCCCTTTATTGCAATTCATTTTGTCGCCAAATAATATTGTTCTACTACTTAGAATATTGCGCTTTCGCGAACGGTAACGCATCACAAATAATGTCATAAGGAGGTAAAGCAAGTTAAAACGTCAAAATAATTATTTAACTAATTATTTGACCTGAATCCATGCATTTATTTATTTATTTACACTGAAAAATACATAATTCATATTGTATTTTATCATATATATTTCAATACAAAATACATGTAGTGTTAACATGGCAAGCATGATTTGAGCATAAGTTAAATTATGCTCGGATACATCTACCATGTTCGTTGCAGAATTTTAATTTATGATATATATTTGATATCCTAGTATTTAGCAGTTTGGTTAATTTAAATGATAAATTCATTAAATTATTAATGTCTTCGCGCTTCTGAATCCGCATATATGGAACAATAATTTTAATGTATACTTCATAACAATACATTAACATTGATTTACAGTGAGCTTCAGCAAATTCCTAATTTATGTAAGATATTGGTTGAAAACTTAAAGAAAATATATATTTATGATAACGGTTTATGCGTTAAGAAAGTTATTTACCGATTGTGATAGCTCAAAAATATTTATTGTAATACAAGTACATACATGTTATTTTTTTTAATTTAACGTCTAAACCTGTCTAAAAAATATTTAAGGCATTTTTTTGTTATTATTAATATAAAGAGCTATAAATGGCAAAAAGTTGGGAAGGAAGATGTTATTTAACGAAATTGGGGGAAAATTTCCCATGTAAGGGTCACTTTAATTATAACGTAATCTTCTTTCATGTACATGATGATGATGATGATAATCATAATGATAATAACAGTAATAGTAATGAGATTCCATAATAAATAAGTACATTATAGAGCTGTGGGATCGACGGGATTCTTAAGGATATTAATCTATAAGATAAACAGAAGACTTCTGCTCGGGAGATTCATTTCCTTTCGAGCCATTGCTTTCGACAATGGAAAAATGTTTATGGCAATTTTCACGAAAATTAATTCGATCTCTGATGTAAATGTCGCGAGTGAAATCAAGTGTTAAACTGCTTTCTGAAGGGATCCCGGGGATGAAAATCGCTCCATCTACAGCATATCCCCCCCCTTAATTCCATACCGCCGACGTCACTTTTTCAGTATTTTCGACGATGCTCGGGAATGAATCCCATATTTAACAGCCGAAATCCCATTTTCGATTCCCGGTTTATTTTTTACGCTCATCTTCCACTCCAGGAGAGGAAACCGGATGGTAAGAAAATGATCTGAGGTTTAAAATTAACGTCTTATCCGGAGGCTCGATGGGGTCCGGAAAGGGTGCCACGGCCAGCAACCTGTTACGCTCATAACACCCGGAGGTCGCGAAGGGTAGTTCCCGACCGGAAGATGTGCCTCGCTTCACTTCCCTCTTTTCGAGGAATAATCGCAAAAAAAAAAAAGCGATCACCGTTTACAAAAGGTGGAAAATTGCGAATGCTCCATTAAAACCGGGGAAATGCCGAACGCCGAATGAAATTAGAGACCGTCCTAGTGATCTAACTGAGTTATCCAAGTCAAGGGGTAATTAAATTCCCGGTGAGCATAACTAAGTTTGAATTAACAATTTGCTATCAATTATTATTAATTAAACACAGCTCAGATTCTGAATGGTCTTTATTAAGGAAAGCTTCGCTTTCACGCTTTAACATTTACACCTTCAATCTATCTCTTTAGCGTGAGATTTCCCAAATTTCACTGCCCTTGAAACTGGAATTGGAAAGTAAACTTATATGATTATCCCTGCTCACACATACTGTACATTTGACACATGTTGAGACATAATTCCCGCCGCCCATTTCCGTTTAAAGGAAGCCTTAAATACAAATAAACGAAAACCAAATACAGACGTAAAGCGCATTTATTCATCCATAACTCCTGCCTCTAAAAATGAAAACATCATTTTGCAAATAATAGCTAATATAATTGGATAATCGGAAAATACTGATATATATAAA
>JAOWBB010002372.1:0-40742 GCA_028565995.1 Ricinus marginatus | reverse complement strand
AATTCAAAAACTTTCTCTTTAAGATCAAGTAAGAAATCAACGAGCAATATACATGGATTCACATTTAATGATAAAAGCGATTCGGACTCTGATATGAATACAGACAACGGCAATTCAACACAACAAAAATAATGTAAAGTTAATTTTTATTAACAATAAAATCAATACATTCGTTTTTGTTAATAATCTCTTTTTATTAAATAGGTCGCTTTTTGAAATGGATATATAAATTTCATTTTTATTATTATTTCTTGTTTAGAATGGCATTAATAAGAATCGGTTTAAAGGTTATTTTCAACCAGCATAAACGGACCACTCGAAATAATTTTTTAAGTATACGATTGCAACTACTGACTTTTTCTTCCGCAACAACTGGCAACCTGAAAGGAAAGTGGCGGAACTTATAATCCTTGATGTCCCATAGGAGATTACTACATTAGGAGCTGATAATTATTAAATTCACGTATATGGCTATGAACATCTTAGGCCCATACAAATGACATTTTCGGCGTGCGCTGGGGTGATTTCCAGGACTGGTCGCCACTAATTTATGCATCCTGGCATATGTTAGTTTCATGTAGGAATATTGGTCCTGTAAGAGGATCACCATCGAAAGGTGGGTATTATGGATGTCTGTATTAAATGTTTCTAACAAGTTCATTCTGTTTATATAGAATTCGGTAGGATGGATCATTTTCGCCTTGGCTGATTTGGATAAAACTTAGACAAGACCATGGCTCAAAATTATCATCCAAAGAATACAATATTGATGGGCGTTAAAAACGCCCCCAATTAAGGGCTAATATTATCTTTCCAAAGATTTGACGGCTTGCGGATATCAGTTATAATTTCGCCTCACCGACAAAGAGAATTGTGTACCAATTTGACAGGAGTGTACGAAAGCAGGCGGAGTACAATCAGATTTCTAGTTCCTTTCTCCTAACTATAGAATCCGTAGATGCTGCACCGATTGAATCAGCAGGAGCGATCGCTATTTGATCGCCCAGACCTTTCAACTTTTACCATCTTTCTAAATCTGATCATAGCAGAGCTATTCAGTATAAAACGTCGATTCTGGAAGACTTATGGATAGACAGATAATCGCCTCTCAGGAAGCTCAAGCATTGCAGGATCATAGATTGTAGGCTACATCTACAATCGTAGATCGTTTGTCGTTGGTCCATGCATCTAGAAGGAAAATGGAATGACCGCTTGGGCTTCAAATCGCCTTGCTTGGTAATATTAACATTAGGGCGGGAACTAAAACCTTCATTGGTTAGGGTCCTCTTAATGTTAGTGTGCTGAAAACCGAGTAGATATGGCGCATCACTAAAGGGTCCTACAGACTTTGTTCCGCTGACTGTACAAATAAATTTTGTTTTTTCAAGATATCGTCAACATAAATAAGCCTACCGAAGTGTTAATTTCGGTCCAATCGATGTCCTCTTAAATAAAAGTAAAGCAAATAATTTGAAAATAAAAACTCTATAAGGGATGCCACATGTGGATAGCCTTTCGACGTGACATAACGTCATCCAAAACATATGATACAAAAGACAGGCTTTTCTGGGATTTTGAAATAAGGGTCAAAATCTGGAGGTCAAGGTGTTCAAAGAAGCCACGGTCACTGCAAAAAATCATGGAACTGGAACTAACAGCTTCCTACAAGCGAAATTGTAATTTTAATGTAACGCGAAATAATAGAGCTCGAGAAAAACACACACAAATGTATTGGTCGGCCTACAGAGATTGTAAATAAACGAAAACAATGTATCAAAGCCTGGAGAGAGTATTCACAGCCAAAAAGAAACTTTACCGGATATCGACTGATAATAAGAGGATCTCAAAAAAATGAGAACTGATGAATGACATAGATCAGGACCCATGTGCAGCCGTATAAAATAATACTGAATATGCCGCGAACGATCCCAGCAACGTGGATTTATCTCCAAAACATATTAAACGAATTTTAAGGAGTTTGTTTCCATGTAGAGACGAGTCGATGAGCAGTCGGTTTTAAATCAACGAGCAAACACAGATTAAGAACACATGAGTTTCCCAAATCACGGAATTAGAACCAATGACAGCATTACGACGGCTGAAGTCAGGAAAACGGCACCAGGACCGGACAACAGCCGTATAAAAAAGTGATCAAAGTGACTGTTGACACATCGAGCCTATGTTGCTACATATTTATAATCGATGTATCTTAAAAGAAGTTTCCGCTGATTTTAAAAAATGCTAAATTAGCATTGGTAAGGAATGAACCACATGCATATCGTACGATCTGTCTCTTAACCGATATTTGATAAGGTTCTAGAGAGAATAGTGATAAATAGAATTATAGAACTTTTACAACATCACGGACTTATGAACGATCAGTGCTGCTTTCGACAACACTTGCAATGATGAGGGTAAAAGGGTTGGTGCAAATGAAAAGCTAAAACAAAAAAGATGACTATGCTTGTCAGCTTAGACATGCGAAATTCTTTCAGTTCCACAGTGTGGCATAAAATTAACACAGCACTAGCCTGATAAGGCGCTACATAAATATCTGTGGCAGATTCTAAGAGTTATCTTAGCGATAGAAACGTTATATATGGAAGAAAATTATACCAAACAATATATATTAGCAAATTAGGAAAACACAAATCATCCGAGTTACATGCGGAGTATCACATGGATCGCTTCTTGAACCAACCTTGTGGAATATTGGCTATGGTCTTTCAAACTGAAAGAGATACATATGCAATATGGTAAGATGCGCGGATAATGCTCTTTTTACTTGTGACTGAACAAAACGAAACAAACGCATTACGAAATTGGAAACAATCCTAGGAGAAATGATACCAAAAATAAAAGACTTGGGCTTGGAAATTGCAACAGAGAAAGTGGAAGTCATTTTATTTAAACATGATAATATGCTCATGGGTTAGGGTTATAAATATATTAGGTATGGAAATCGAAATTAAATCAAACCTAAATTATATCTGGGTGATAACCGATGACAAACTATTGAAGACTACTTCAACAAGACCTGAAGTGAGAGCAAATAATATAGTAAATAATCATAAACGAATTTTTCCAAACAAAACGGGAGGAGGAACTTGCAACAGACTTCGAGGATTATATGCACAGGTCGTTAATAGTGCGGATACGCAAGATTAAGAAAAATAGGTGCTAGAAAAGCTAGATGCTGTAAAGTGTGCTAGAAAACTTGATGCTACAGCTTCGAGAGTAACAAGGGGATGCAGAACTGTCGCTCAGTTTAATGGAGGGTTTATTGCCACCTCCATTAAAACTGATTGCTCTAGGAAAAGGCAGAGAATACGAACATAAAATATCTAGAGAATCGACACGTGAGATGCGAAATAAAATTAAAAAAGATAGAGCGAGAAAAGACGATACAGGTCTGGATCAGAAATAATTAAAAAACAAAATGTGACAGATTTAGAGCGTTTTATAAGAGGCCATGGAACAAGAGCGGTTTTGTCGCGGACACGGAGAATTGCAATATGAGACGATGCAACTCACGACGGAAGATGGCAATTTCGGATGATTTTTAGTGCGTGTCAAAAAAAGAAAATTGAAAATCTGCGGCCACTACGTTCCGAATACAGTTGATAACTGGGAACACGCGTTGCACGAATGCCCGGCTTGGGAACGACATATAAGAAAACTATAAATAACTACTGACAACAGAAGTCTACAATTTGATGCGGATGCTCATAGAAAAGAAAGAAGTTGGACTGCCTTAGATGTGACGACAAGGAAAATGAAATAAAATAAATGAGTAACTAAATAAATGTGCAACAAACCAGGCACAATCTAATAAGATGAGAGAACCAGTACCGGGGAATTTAAATGGTGCGCAAGAGAGCGCTGTAGGAGAGGTTTTCAGTAGGTCGGTCAATTTTGCCCCCATATACCGATCCCATTCACATCATTGACCGAAACCCTGCTCAAGATCCATCAATAAGAGCAGCTTTTAGACGAAAAAGACAAATCTCGTTTATCATTTAGGACAGTTTGTTATGCCAAGTTTGTAACGTGAGTGTTATATGTAAATTGTCCAAAAAGCAATAAAGAAGCGTTTCCGCCATTAATAATACGAGGGACCGATAAATCAGGGATCTTAGCAGCGGATAATTATCTGATCATATCTCTCGGTAAACTTTAGAGCTTCGCAATTTATAAAACCATCAACATGTACCTTGTGTCAAGGGACAGCAGCAACGACTTTCCAACTGTGGCTGCGCCTATAACGGCTCTTTGATAAGGAGTTTTTTCTTTTTTAAAATGTGAAAGATATCGTAAGTGATAAGAACTTTTAAAACGTAAAGTAAGATATTTGACAGATTGATAATAATTAGAATTATTTTCAAAACATGAATTTATCATTCCGCGGCAAATGCTGTTGCTGTCATAGGCGTAAGTTTATGGAACGAATTTCTGATGCGGTATAATTCATCCATACGTTCTAGGTTGTCATGAAATTAACTAAAATTTCATTGTTGTAACTATGAATTTCCTAGATGGAAATAGAAGCTTCTATTGCGACCCAATCCGACAAAAGAACACGAAGAACAGTATGGTGTTTATCTTCATTAGTTTATCAAGACATAATGAACGTATTAATTCATAAAATAAGCTATATTACTGATGGTGAGTCCGGCGATGCTAAAGGAGAAACAATAAAAATATATATTAAGGAATGCTTAACCTGACACTTTCTCCTATTAATAGATATCCGCACAATTGTTTCAAGAACCTAATTCCAGGATTCCCTCAGCGAAGTATCTCCCTCAGCATCTATCAGAAGAGAAGCCATTAATGTTGTCAGAAATCTGAGGTTGTTAATTAAAAGGTTGCAGCATTGACGGTGAATCAAAGATCCCTAATGAAGCGAGTTTCTTCACTCTTTCAAAAGTTTCAAGCTAAGATGTAACCCATCTTTTTATGCTATTTTCTGTTTTTTAAATGAAAGGCTGAGTATCATAGGATCATTCATAACTCGAGAACAAACTAAAAGCAATATTTTCCGAAACGCATAGCTGATCAAATTTGTGCAGCCGCGACATCATTTTTACAATGTTCTTGTGTTTTCACTTTCACTGTTTTGAATCTGTTGACTGTCGGAATTTAGAAAATATACAGAGATGATACTATTTACTTGTCCAATTGATAGACTATTCTCGGCTAGATTATGGTCGCAATCTTGATTGTATTAGGTTATAGATATGGATTCAATGTACTAACGAATTATAGTGAGCTTTTTTAAATGCTAGCTTTCAATTGTCATTATAATGATGCCGAATTTTGTTATATTAAAAAAAATAATTCACTTTTTTTTTATTCTAAGCCCGAAAAATATATTCCTTGGAACTATTAGGGCTAGAATTAGATATGCTCACACTAAGATTCAATAAGAAGAGATACTATATTGAATATTACAACGCTCTCATATAGAACACTATTCTCATCATCACTAGCATATTATATTTTTCCTTTAGACAGAAAGTGTCCATGCAATATTAGGATACAATTGAGTATTACCGCGTCCATAGTACCAGTCTTCAAATTCTGAACGTTAGCCTATTCAGTAAATAACTTCGCTCTCCGGTTACATCGGTATTACTACTCCATCCGCAAACAGAGATCTTTATCTGGATGCATCCAAGAAAGGCCTCTCTGGGCCTTCCGATAAGCGAGACACGTAAACTGCTAAAAAATTGGGAATTATTAGCAGTAAAAAAGCAAATTCAAAAAAAAAAGAAAAAACAAATCTTTAAAAGATGTTATAATTTTTAAACATAAAGCATTGTCTTTGTTGATATACATTCGAGGGTCTATCCTCATACGTTAGGAAGTAGTAAGGAACAGATTGTTCTCGAATATATGGGGCGAACTACCAGCAAAGCAACAACGGCGACTAGGTTCCATGTATTTTCTTCGCTTTCCAATTAATCTTTCACTTAGGATAGATTGTTCTATGAATCGACGATGGCGGGCAAATATAATTTTCGATTGGACCATACATACCACTATTATAACTTGGTGAAAAAGAGATTGAATAGATATATTTAAGAATATAAGGATTTGCAATGAAAATGATGAATATAAATAAATCAATACCAAAAATAATAATATAGTTTTCTTTTATAAGATTATTTCTACATAAATATCATACCCCACAATTATAATCAGGCAGCTAATAAATTTCAAAGGATTAGAAATTCAAATTTTAAATAAAATAAATGACATCGTTATATGTATATGATAAATTTACTGAGAAATTACAAATTTTTAATATTATTTTTTTTATGTCAGATTGAACCAAATTTTATTAATTTCAGTTTTAAATATTTTAAAATCGATATTCATGGTTAATTTTTTATGTGATTTTTATTTTCAATTGAGTCACTTTATGGAGTTCCTATATTTACTTGCTCCCTTGAATATATTTTATATTAGGGCATTAATTATGGGTAGTCTATAATTTGATTTTAGATTAACAAATGGGGGCCCACGAGTTGTCTAATCTGATGTAAATTATTTTTTATATGAAAACCATAAATGTTTCTTGAAAATTGTAAAAGTTAATTTTAAAATTCAATTAGAAATTATTTGGGGAGTATAGGGCAACTATATTGTCACAGAATATTCGTCGATTCATGGAATAGATATTTTTCAATAGGCTACTACGGAAAGCTTAATTAAATACATATACTACACAGAAACTTATGTGTATATATATATATATGTATACATTGAACAAAAAGTTAAAAAACTGGGATAAAATTTTCTCACAACTCATTTTAAATAAATTATTATTATCATTTGTTTCACTTGTTCTATTAAACTGTTGATTTCCTAGCTAATTAAGTTCATGTAAGAAGGTAATTATAAGACAATATTTTCAGTTATAATTTTAAATTATAAATCATAGCCAATGATGAGAATTTCAACTTTTCCCTCCAAAAAAATATATATGAAGGGAACTTAAAACATTAATATCGACATAAATTCAAAATTTTGTTCTGTTAAAAACACTCAGTTGCAAGGAAAGTTTCATGTTATGTTAGTTATTTTATAAAAATAATTAAATGTGAAAATATTCTATGTAGTTGTCAATATTTGATCAGTAATGGTTTAAAAACAAAATTTTTCTTCGCTACTTAGCAAAAATACTATTTTCATATTTCTTTGAGAAATTTATTAAATAATATATGTTAAAATATCTTTTAATAATGACTGTGTTTACCAGCATTTCCATAATTTCCTTTTATATTTTGCTGACTCTTGTTCTATTTCCTGAGCATTACATTCAGTTCCATGAATATTAGTTGAAATAATTCCCCTTCCTTCGAGGGGTGGATGATATCAGCTGGTCGTTAACACTTCTTTCAAATCTTCTGGTAAGGTATGAATTATTTCATTCATTCTAGATCTAAAAAAGAAAGAATCTCTGAATGCGTTAAGGAACATTAAAGAAAGAAGTTATTTATTTCAAACGATAGGTACACATATTTTACATGTTGGCAATATTTTTTAATATAAGTAAAATATATAAAAAATTGATGCAATAAGTATTATTAAGTCTCACTAGGCGATTTGAAAAATATTTCAGGATCTTATAACAAAAAAAAATGGAAAAATAATTATAACGAAAATAATAAAATAAGTCAGAAGATAAAACTTTAATTTCTTTTTTTTTAGTAAGAAATAATACAAGAAAAATGTAAAACTCGAAAATAGTTCAATAAAAGTAATAGTTAATTAGTTTATATTAATTAATAATAGTTAATTATAGTCGAAAATAGTTCATATTTTATAATGAAGTAATGGAAATCTCAGATATTAGTTAAGTGATTATTTGCTATAGATGTCTTTACTGTACCTCAATTGATCCCTAGTAGTATTACTAAGTGGAAGATCTGAATGTTGTAATTTACCACGGATTTTTAGCACCATATCAACTACTTCGACTTCTTGTTTGTCTCTCACCCATTCTCGTAGATCCTAAAATGGAGTATCAATGCTTGATCTTTAATATTTTCAGATTCATTTTAATTCTTTCATGAAAAATAATTTCAAATATAATAAAAGAAAACAGCGGAAAAAAAATTCCTTACTGCATCGGAAAGGGCTTCAAGTTGAAGAGCCCTCAGCTTTAAACTTAAATGTTGGTATCTGGCATTATACCACCCTGAAAAATTCGGCGATTTAAAGAATCTTTTATACAGTCCTGGCCAATCACCTTTTATGCCCGACGTTAGTTGCGGGCCAGAGGTTCCCAGTGTAGCAATAAAATCATCAGGATTAAAAGGCCGAGGTAATGGAGCTGCCTAAAATGTAGAACAAAATTACAAATAAATCGAAGAATATTCATAAATTATTATTATTAATACTAATATTGAAATAATATCACTACTAAAAATGTATTGTTGATTTTGTTTCAAACACTAAAATATCAAAATAATATTATATTGGTACACTTGTTTGAAAAAGGCATTAAAATTCTTGCCATTGGTTTTGAAATAAGTAAACTGAAAAAACAGTATTTTTTAGATATATAAAATATTCTCTTCTGAAAATCGTTTAAGGAAATTACGAATATTCAAGCATATCACCTTGTAGGGTGAAATTTTTTTCTGTAAAGGCATACATGAAGCCATGTATCTTTCCAAAGGTATCATAAAACTGTTTGTGAGTTCCAAAAGATGTCTTTTTAGCAGTGCCGTTTGAACTTCTCCAGGTCGTTTCGTCTGTACTCCCTTAACAAGTTTAGATAAAATAGTTTTATCCTTTTTAAGATACGGCCTATAATGTGTGTATACTCCAGGCTTTGAATCCAGCATCTTCAGATTGGTGCCCTTTTTTAATTTGTTTTGTTTGGGATTGGCTTGGACGTTGTCACACGTTTTTATAATGTGTGGCCAATGCTGCAGTGTCTTTGCAAAAAATGGATTCGTTACACCTAGTATCACCGGTGGGGGAAGATGTGTCCTTGTAGTATATTCCTTAAATTCACTGTCATGGATGGTGAAATACGGCCTATAATCGGCGCAAAAATTGAGAGGTGCTATAATACTGAAAATTAAAAAAAGCAGTGTTGAAATTAGCTTTTATAAATAAATATTAAAAAACAGATTTTTCTATTATGTGATTTATAATTTGTTTATTCATTATCATTATATTGGTTAATATTATTATAAAATTTAATAACGTAAATATTGTTAGCAAATATTAATGAAAAATTAATATAATACTAAAAAGTAAAAAATTTTTCATTTTGTTATTTTTTATAACCATTCTAGATAATACATAATAAATTTCACTTTTAAAGCCAGCTTACCTGACCAAAGCTTGTACCATTTCTGAGCAAATTTGTGGATGAGATGCCATAACAACAAGTGGCTCTGCCACTAAAACTAGTTCCCATAATAAGTGAATATGAGGCAACAAACTAAAAAAACAACGAAATAAATCTACATCACATACAGAAGCTAATATTGTATGTGTTAGTGGAGAAAATGATTTTGCATTTATTCCACTTATTGGGGTGCTAGGTCCTGAAGTTTTATGTGATTGACTTGGTATATGAGCCTAAAAAAAAAATATTAAAAATAAATAATTCAAATGTTACATTAAAATAGAAAAAAATTGAATCTTATTTAATTTTTACCTGAATGGCAGTTCCAAAAATTGGGAGGGTGACCATTCTTCCAGGCTGTGGAGAAGGCCATTGATCAATATCATGGCAAGCAGCTTCTAAACTGGGTTCACCATGATCAAAATATTCTGGAGCAATTAAACCAATAACTTCATTAAACAAGGTGATAAAAGGCAATCTAGAGATGATGACAACACTCTAAAAGTAAATTATAACTTTAAATCATTTTTCTTGAATGTAGTTTATAAAATATATAAACTGATATATAAATTCAATGGCTAATAAAAAGGTTTATATATAAATGATAAAGGGTTGATAAAAAGAAATTAATTTGTTTAAATGTTAAATAAGTATTAATTTCATTTTATCAATTTACATTCTTAGATAAAATAACTGAAAGAACATTTTTTCAATATAATGAATGTGATTTTTAGTTTTATTGATTGGAACCATTTTTTTTTACTTACTTTTTCAATTGAATTGTCTTTATTCATCAATAAACTTGAGATCATCAATAATTTTACAAAAAAATGATGTTTTTCATATAAGATTTAAAATTTCATAGTAATTAAAAAATGTGATAAATAATATTTATTATTTTAATTACAACTAATTAATAATTGTGTTATAAATTTTAATATTTAATTTTGATAAACTATATTTAAGGAACTCAAGTGCAATAAATGTTTTTTTACTTTAAGAATATTTTAAAAATTATTAAAATGTGCTTTCAGGTTTAATGTAGCGAGTTTATAAATCAATTATTAAAAAAACTAATTTTTTTAACCTGAAAAAATTTAACTTTCAATAAATCATAGCTTACTTTTTGAAAATAACCTCTTGGTAAACCTTTATCCTTAACCTGCCTAAAATAAACAAAACCATAAAAATATGATGGATTTGCTTGAAGTGTAGGAAGACATTTTTCATTATACTGAATGTGAGTGCATGATAAACCATCATGGTTTGTTGATGATGCACTAGCTCGAAGCCTAAAGTGGAATTTTGTATCACCCATACAACCTGAATTTGAATCTGGAAATGCTAAATAGCAAATATTTGTCTTTTCTTGCTCTGTCATTTGAACATGTAAAGGATATATCAACTGAAAAAATATATATATGTTAAAGATACATAATGTTTGAGGATTTTAAAAACAATCTCGCCAAAGAATATTTTATAAATTTCATATGTTGCACTATTTTTACGTTATTTATTGAAACTGTCATACCTCCAAGGCTTGGCCTATTTCTAAATCGAATGTTACAACACAAATACAGTGAATCCACGCGGTAAAACGTTCCCACAATAAAGTGCCGTCATTGGAATTTTCACATTCTTCATCCATTTCTATAGAAAATTCATGTAAGATAAAATCCTCAATGGCCAAATAAAATGTTGGCCTGAAAATGAAAACGTCTAAAAGTCACATTTATAATGGAATCTTACGAACGAAATCCGATGGAGTCTTGAAGCATGTGAATGTTGTTTAAGGGTCGAATAATTATAACATAGCACATCCATAATTGAACAGTAAGAATTTCAAAATTCTTACAGACTATTTCAAATCTATAATTAATAAAAATTCATGAAACCAAATCTATAAAATTCGGTGTAAATAAAAGTATTGTCAAAAACATTCCGTTCTTTCGTGTCCTTAGTGCCAGCTAATGTTGCCAAGATTCTAGAGCATCACTATGTATGATTAGAACCGTGTCAAAAGATTCAGATTGTTTAAATCCTTCAGATGCCACTCAGATAAGGTAAATTCAGCTTTCCTGTTTGAAGTTAATTTTATACATTAAAAAGGTAAAAAATTTTATCTGAACCTTTTCACTTAATTAATTTGAATTTTGTGTCATTCAAAAACTTGTATAAACACTTCACAAATATTTGTAAGTTTAACATTTTCATACTTTGTTTATCATTAAAGAAATATTAAGACTTGAAACGTGTTTCGTTTTAATCATTGTTTACAATGACAAATGTTAGTTTTATGATTTTGTATTTTCACAAAATTCTATGATTTATGTACTTTTTTACAAGGGCATCTTTGCCTTTTTCTCACTTACATTCGGGATATATAATTCTCACTTATAATCGCCTCAATATAATTTAAATCTTGTCTGTTTTCGTTTTTTTTTCGTTTTCTTCTTTTCCTTTATCTTTTTGATATTGATTATTTTTACAATAAAATTGTATATCATTTAAACGTTGGTTAATTATTATTAATTTATATTAATATAGATATTATTAGTTTATTTAGTTTAGAATGAATATATTAAATTAATGTATTAAATTATTTAACGTAAATGTATAATAAATAATTATATTAATTTATGGTCCACTGTTTATTTTCTTATACTGATTTCTCACAATAACATTGTTCGAGCGTGATATGAGCTTTTGGAATATGAAACAATTAATTTAGATTGGAATGATTAAAATATATAAAGGTAGAAATGAGGAAAAAAGGTCTGCCCCAAGAAAAAATTGAAAAAAGTAAATGCAATTAATGGGTCTGTATGTGAACGTGCGTCTATTTAAGTCAAAGAAAATTAAATGTATTTTTACTATGTATTAAAAAAATCTTTTTCAGATGATGAAGTTATAAATTTGGATAGGTAACGACGAATAGTAAAATCTTTTTTTAGAGAAAACAATAATGCAGTCACGGGTCAATTTATGATCTCTTAAGAACATGAACCATAAATTTAACATGAAACAGCTAGCAAGTTTTAAACTTCATCATCGTGAGATCGAATACATTTTCGTTTGTTTCTTAATTTCCTCATTGTTATTTGCAGCCATAATGATGAAATAATTATGGATTATGAAAAAATAAAGGGCGTCCTAGGTCATCGCAATGCATTTATTATGAAAACGTTGGTTCAGATAGACGCCCGTGATCAATTTCACGTAAAATATTTGATGGTGGCCTGATTTAACTTGCATGTGGTATGGCAAATCTTAAATTAAATGTTGAGTTGTATTTTTAAAGTTTATTGACTTGAGAAAAAATTTAGACACCTATAATTTATAATAGGACGAAGAATTAGGCATGAGTGTTCATAAAATTTGAAGATTATTGAATTCCATTCTTTCCTTTTTTCCTCACGCCATTCCAACCCTAATTAAATAAAGTCGTGATATTGGCTACGGTATCATAAATTTTCAAAAACATTTTAAACTCATCCGGAATATTTGGAGATTGTTAAATTCCATTACCCGCTACCCACCCGGATTAAATAATAATGTTGGCTACCATACCATAAATCTTCAAAAACATTGTAATGTCACCCTGAATATTTGAGGAGATTGTTGAATTCCATTACCCCCTACCCTCCCGGATTAAATAACAATGTTGTTAGGCTAAGATACCATAAATTTTAAAAAAATATTTTATAATCACCCGGAATATTTGAGATTGTTCAATTCCATTACCCCGTACCTCCCGGATTAAGTAACAATGTTGACTACAGTACTGAAAATCTCAGAAACATTTTACTTCAAATGCCACGGCAGTGAGCACTTACACGGTTTTGTGAACTTCCAGATTGCAGCCCCAATGCATTGGAGTTGAGTAGAGTGGATTGAACATATAACGAGTGGTGACTTTCTGTGCATACTATCTTCCACAGGTAATTCTGAAATAGTGAAATGCAAACATTCATATAAATTTCTTTATTTAAGAAAGTAAAAAAACTAATATTTAATGTGAAATATAAAATTCGTTTTAATGTGTTAAATATTTCGATTTATATTAAATGAAAATGTCATAAAATTTGTCAATTATGAAATTTGTTTTTGGCCGTGGTGATTAAAACTTTTTTACCGAATAATTATTAAAAATGAATGATTTTTGAAAGACACTGAAAATTCATAAAAGTGGCTTATAATATTTAGCTTAAATTCTTATTAATAAGAGTGTTTCGGCTTTAGTTGAACAACGCAGCGCGAAAGTTTTTTGTTTATTAAAATTTTCCCTCACTGTAAATGGCATTTTTTAAACTGTATAATGGGTATATCAAAGCCAAATTTGCCAATTACTATACTTAATATGAACACTAAGATGTCTGTAATAGCATTTATGTAAAATGGTTATAATCTATTACAATCGCGAATAGAAACTTAATAAATGCGATATAATTTGAAAATAGTTTAATGCTTCATGGTGTCGTTTCCGCTTGCTGTTTCTAGAAAAAACCGACAATTATTTTACGGTTAAATTTGTAGAGATACATGAAGAAAACGAAGTTTGTAATATTTATTTCATTAAGTATGTATAAATAATTGCAATATGTAAAGATTAAAAAAATGGATTGATATTATTTCTGTAGTTTTATTTTCGAGTTCGCGTTGGCGACGCCATTAAATAAAGTCAAAAATTTTGCCACTGCCATTTTTCTGTTTCACACCAAAAAGAAATCATATTTGTTGCGGTAATATAAAGATACATTTAAAATTAGGAAATTTTAAGATAATATTCGCAATAAATACAATTTTTCTGTATTTATTGCGAGTTTGTATGATAAAATATTGTTATTTATTGAATTTGTTTGATGGTCGGAAAAATTGTATTTGTTTGTTTTTTATATATATTGTATTTTATATAAGAAAAATAAAATATATTTCACAAAATACTAGTAAAAATGAGTTGGATTTTTCCGAAACGCTCCCGAAAGTTCAATTTTACATTGTTCGTCAGTCGATTATGTTCTTTTTTGATAAAGTTTTACAGTTAATTTTTATGTTGTTACATTTTTTTTTTACTTTTAGCTTTATGGATCTCTTGTGAACCATCCATCTAATCATATTCGATTCGATTTTATTGTCTTATAAATGTTATAACACTTACCTTTAATTTTATCGTTTGTAATTATTGAAGGGGCAATTTTTTTTATTTCTTGCAGTAGGAATTTATAAGTTTGTGTCAGTAAGTTAAAATTTTCTACCTGGAATGGCGTTAAGCAAGAATTCGTTCGAGTGTTTTCTTGGCGGAATAATAACTCCAGCTGAATACTATGTTGTCAGTAAATTAGAGAGTCATGTAGAAGATATAAAGAATCTAGAAAAAATGTTGTCTGATGAAATGAACAATAATACAGCAATTCCAAATGCGAAATCGATACTTTATAAAACTGTAAGAATTTATTATTTATATAAAATATATTTCATTAAAAATAAAAATTGGAAATAACCATTGAAAATAGAAGAATTTTCTTTCAACATAGATCCATTTACCTATCATACGGGACAAAAGTCCTCGAAGTAGGAAAAATACTAATATCATCACTAAATTATTCAATAAAACTAAGATTACTCCTGTTAATCCAAAAAAAATCATTTTATTAATGTAAAAACTATTTGTTAGTCAATTTTCAAACATTTCTTGGTTAAAAATTATTTCTTTTTGTATTAAAGAAAAATAGTTTTGAATAAAAATGATTATGACTACATTAATGAATATAAATGCTTTTAACATTAATTAGAAATAATAGAAAAAATTTACTGGTGAAATTTAGTAAAATTAGTTTATAATTCGATATAATAATAAAAATAATAATATTAGTAGTAACTAATAAACTATGAATTTGTTTAGTGTCTGAAAGTGGAAAAAAAAATACCTATAAATACAGAGTGTCTGCATGTGCGCACTTTTATCGATAAAAAAAATTCTAAATTTGTTCACTCACTCTTGAAATCTAAAATTGAGATATCTGGTACGTATTTTGCATTAATTATTAAAAAAAATTACTTTTTTTATAAATTTTTTAGTGTGTAGCAGTGAGAAGTACAGCATCAACTGACGTTTGGCAGAGAGGTGAAGTTAGGAAGAAGATTAAAGAAGATTTTTATTCTGTATTTCTGATTGATCATGGTTATTATATTGATGTAGCAAGGCAAAATCTGCGTGTAATAACAGATGCTAAATATATTGAAGCTGAACCTCTTGCATTTAAAATATGTTTATATGGAATTATTCCAAAAGTGACCGATCTAGATGATGATGGAAAAATCATAATAAAGTGGGTGTAAAATATTTATTTTCTTGTTTATTCATTCCTTTAAATGTTCATTGAATCAGTTCTTTTTTTAACATTTCAAATATATTACTTTATTAATTTTTTTAAATTTTCTAGTGAATTAATTTTAAAATTTAGATTCATGAAAATCCTTTTACGAACGAGTTCATCTTAACAAATTTTTAATGTTGTTTATTATAATTAGATATAAAAAATGTTGTGGATAAATTAAATTTTTTTTGTAGAGTTTCAGAATTCTGGTCTAAAAAGTCAAAAGATTTTGTCAAATGGGTTTTGACACAGTTTTTATCGGTAAATGTTAAAAAAATTTATTTAATGGACAGAGTTGTATATGGTGACTTAATTCTATTTGATAAAAATAAAGAAGAAAAGAGCCTCAGAAAATTGCTGGTAGACGCAAATTATGCTGTTTATTCGGAGCGTTACTATCAAATAAAAGGTTGATTGAATTATTATTTATTTATTTTATCTTGTTTTTTTTTCTTAATTTTTTTATATTAAATATGTATGTTTGCTTATTTCTAGTAAATTTTTTTATGAGTAAATAAATGATTTTCATTAAGAATCAAAACTTTGAATCATTTTAAAAGAGAAAATTTATGATAATTAACAGCTTTATTTTATGCTGAATCTTTTTCTTGAGATGGATAAATCGATTTTCAAAATAATAAATAAAATCTTAAAATAAAGATTCAGATGTATAAAAAAAAATTCTTTTTTTCAGTGATGAGTTTAGAATCTCATTTAAAGGTCTCTCAGGATACTCAATTTTCTGGAAATAAAAAGTCTAATGTAGAAAATAACATGGAGATGCAAAGTACAGAAAAAAATCCGGATACTCAGTTTTCTGGAACTCCTTATTCCACTTCTTGGAACGAAAGTGACACGGATTTGGAAAGAGTAGAAGTATTGCAAATGTTCAATGTAAAATCGAAAGTAATTTTAATGCTATTAAAATGTATATGAAATTTATGTATACCTGTAAAAGTATTGTTTATATTATAAACTTTTTTTTTTAGGAGAATGACACCGAAAAAGCAGGAAAAGAAAAAGAATCAAGTTCATGTAACGATCCAGTAAATCCTGGAGGAAGCAGTAAATTACAAAAAATAGATTGCGGCTCACATTTAAAGTTACAAGACACAATTTGTGATGATACTGTTAATTTACCAGTTGAAGAAAAAAAAATTGATTCGGAACGTCAGTTAGACATTGTTAAATATGACAAATCAAATAATTTGAAGTCCTTTAAAAGCAATTTAGATTCTTATTTACATATTAAAGAGATTTTTAGCAAAGAAAAAGTCACTGATAGGAAATCGTCAACATGGCTTGAGAAAGCTATTAATCTAAGTGGCTTAAATTCTATTGCTATCTTTATGCCAGCTGGCGCGATTACAAAAGCTTTTATAAGGACAAATAAAAAAGAAAATTTAACTATCGCTTATATTGATAAAAATAAAGCTCCATGTCCGTTTATATCTTTAAAGAATAGAAAAAAGTGTGAACCTAGTTTACCAAAGGTAAATCGTAAAATGATTCCGTTACCCACAACAGAGAAAATTACTACAACGGAGATAAGTAACGAAGACAGTTTCAACTCTAATATGTTAGTATATTTTTTATTTTGAGTATAAAATATATCTTTTATATGAAAATATATAATCGTTGCTAAAAACATTTATTAATTATGCTATGAGATGTAGTTTAAAAATTTTATTGAGAACTATAATGTTTATCAATCTTATGAAAGCACCATCAACTTAACTTAAATTTCTGTTAGCCTGTAATAACATGAATTTTGTAAAATTTAAATAAAAATAAAAAATCAACAAAGTATATTTTAATAAAAATTTTGAATTTAAAATTCTTAGTTCTTAATGATCTCTTAATAAGTGAAAATCTATCTATAATAATATTTTGCCCCTCGTACCAATTTTTTAATTTTATTTAATTTAACTAATTTATTTAACTTAATTTAAATTAAGTTAGATGGCTATATTTATTGTACAAAATTTATACTTTTCATGATTGCAAAATCTTATTATTTTCATATTTTAAGGAAAAAATTTAAATTACGTCTTGATGAAGATGTTAAAACGCCTGAAGAAATCAAAAATGACAAGATCTTTCAAATTTTCACGTCGTTCAGCGATTCCGTTGTTGAACCCACTGATAATTTCAGAGACTTGAATATTTCGAGAAATATCATTATGGTAATTATAAATAATTGTTTTCTTATTAAAATTTTTTAAACACTAAATTAATTTTTCTAATTTTTACTTTTCATATAATTTTTGTTGTTTTATATTAAAAGTAAAATATTTAAGCACTGATTTCATATTCTGATTCTATAGTTTTTAATCAGTGTGTAAGTTATCATTCTGTTTCAGTTATCCTATATTCGTGACAATATGATCTTTATTATTTTATTCTTTCGTTGATCGCAATAAAAGCACTGAAAATGGATAAATTTTATCGATCCAATAATCTATTCGTCATTTCATTTTTATAGAACTTGCAAGAAGCTGCAAATTTCAAAGATTTGACTTATCTCCAAAGATGGGCAATTCCTTCCATTTTAAGGGGACATAATGTAGTAATGATTAGTGGACCGAAATCGGGAAAAACATTATCATATGTTATTGCCATAACTGATTTAATACAAGACGAATTTAATTATGAGGTGGGAAATGTTAAATGGTTGAAAATATTTATAGAGATATTCCGTAATTCATTGTTTTATGGATTTATTATAGGAAAAAATTGGAAATGGACCACTGGTAGTCATTCTCTGTTCTGGATCAAATGCTTGTGAATATATCTATAACGTTTTTCGTTTGCTATTTGGTAAAAAACATTCGGGAAATGGAGGAGATCGGTGGAAGCAAAATATTTATTACGTACACGGGAATGGTTGCGAAGAGGAAAATTGGGTAAGAATAATTTTTATTATAATTTATAAGAAACAATAAATTTTTATATAGAAATTAGTATTACTTCAAATAGAATTATTTTCTGCATGATATAAAATTCTTGCAATTAATAAAAATAATTATCATTAAGTTTTGTTTTAAAAGTAAATTTAAATTAAAAATTTTTTCAATTTTTAAATTTTATAGGTTAACTTAACGAATGGTGTCGACGTTTTAATAACTACCCCTCATTGCCTGGTCCGACTTCTAAACTATCGAGTATTAACAAATTTTGATAGGCTGAGAATATTAATTATAGATGAAGTTGATATAATTATGGAAGAACCATTTTTATCTCAAGTATTTAACTTATAAATTTTTAAACTATTATTTATATGAAAAGAATGGAATATGTCAATCTTTTTTTTAATCTGTAGGTGAAAATTATTTTGCATAGAGCTAAAACACTGAAAAATATTCAAAAAGTATTTTGTGGAGAAAAATGGACACCTGAAGTTTCTAATTTGTGGCGTTTTCATACTAAAAATCATGTCCTACTTATTGGTTCACATTTAGAAGCAGCAATTTATGCAAAATTACAGCCAAATGTATTACTTCTTGAAAATAAAACGAAAGTTCAAGTTCTTTATGGTAAGTTCAAATTCTTAACAATACCAGATGCAGAGTATTTTTTTTCACTTGAATGCATAGTCTTTGTATTTTCTCCTTTATTACATTTAAAGAAATGTGGTTCTTTAAAAAATTTGTTTTTTGTTAGAAAAATATTTTCACAAAGTATTCTAATAAAAAGGTAAAATTACAAAAATTATAATTTTTTTATTAAATATTTGGATTAATAATATTTGTAGTATACATATTCCAGAGTAATAGGAATCATTTTATTAATGTAAAACTTATGAATTGTAAATGATCTAATGTTGTTAATTAATTTGCAGATTTAATTTCCAAAAAAATTGGAAAATATAAGATTTTAATAGCTTGCGAAGATGCATCTGAAGTTCAGCACCTTGAAAATATATTTAGGGCCAGAGGACATACTCCTTTGATTGCTCATTCTGGAGTTTTGGCACAAGATATAAAAGGCAAGCCTAATTTTAAAATGGTTATAATTTTTTATTCATTTTATTGTTAATATTATTATTTTGGCTTATGAAATTAATTTCATTTTTTCTTAATATTATATATCTGCGGAACTTTTCACATAATTGATACAGATATTCCGAATCGTTCGCTTCCCCTGCTTATGCGGAGAGAATTCAGGCTTTGGAATCGAATCTTTATGTTGATAGATTCGTGAGCTTTTTCGGGGCTGGAGATAAATTGAATCGAGAGAAATAACGCATTAAGGCACTTTAGCTTTAAACTTTAAAGGATTAGAGAAGACAATAACAGAGACAATGAAGGGCGCTAAGCACATCTCATCTATTCCTTTTTGGAGTTTGCAGAGTACCTTTCTTAAGATTTTTAATTTTGGTGATATTTATATCTATAAAAAAAGCGCCTAACGTTAACATTTTTGGTTCAAGTATATATATGGGACGTAAATGTTCCTCAGTTCATGCCTTGTGTTCGTTCACGTGGTTTTATTAAATTAATTCAATCATCATTACGGAACTATTAGAGTCTGAAAATGCAAGTAATAAATTATACTGATGTAAAGTCTTTTTAATAAATTTCGGAAATACTTTTCAAACTGACCAATGCGAAACGCTATTTTATCATTTTTTCACATAAGTTAGTAGTTATCACTGCACATTGAAGTCTATTCGTGCCTTTTAATCATTGTTTTCATATTCATGCCAACTTATATTAAGGATGCAGAAGCATTGCCTCTTTCTGCAGTGCAGCATTGACTGTAAATACACTATACGTTTGCAGAGAGATCGGAAACAATGTATACTGGAAATATAGATAGGGAGCATTCACTCATTTAAAATTCTATCTAGGTCGAGATTTTGCCGGGTTGGAAGTAATTGTTAACAGTATAAGAAAGTGAATTATTGATCGTCTTTTCGAATGTGCGTTCCAAATGACTAAGGAATTTTGGAAACTAAGTTTGAATTTCCGATATTCATCTTATTTTTACATTTACATGTGATATGGTTCTAATCCAGTAATCTAGAAGAAGGATCTTTATTTAGTAATTTATTATTATTGATATTTAATATTATGCATTCATATTATTAATTATTTAAGATTTAAAAAATTTCGGGTTTTAGTTTTGCAGATATTTTGCTTTTCTTGCTATACGTTAATTACGATATTTTTTTGTTTATTTTCGTCTGCTATTGAGATTAATTTACATAAATTTAAGGTTGTGATCTTAAACTAAATAAATTTTTAATTTTTTATTCTCTTCTATGTGAATTTTTGTTGCAGCTGCACAAGAAAGCTGGAAATATTCAAAAGAATATCAAGTTTTTATTTTCTCGGACGAAATTCTTAACGAACTGTTTATTCAGGATGCTGAAATTTTGATACATTACAGTTTACCTTATAAATCAAAGACTAATTTTGCATACAGATTTTCTACACTTATGAATAATTATAAGAAGAATTTAATTGAGGTAAAAGAATTTTTCAATTAAGGTATAATCTATAAGTTTTATCTCTTCATAACGTTTCATAATTTAAGCAAATGATATTGGTATATCTATATTCTGTATGAATATATATATATAGAAACTGATTTAATTTTTCCGTTTTATTTTAGACCGATATTGAAAAACAGTTGAATGTCATTATACTTGTGGATGAACAAAATCATTTTCAGTTACCTCATGTTGTAGATTTTGTTCTTCGACTTGGAGGAAAAGTTCCTGTAAAAGCAGTTGAAATTTGCGAAGTAAGTTCATTATTTTTCTTCAATAGATTGTAAAAAAAGTTAGATAGTGCCTGTCTTTGAAAGGAATAATTATTATATTTTCGGAATAAATTCAAGGAATAATCTCATTTATGTTAAAAATTATTTTTTTATTTCATTTTGAAGTTGTAATATCAAATTTCCATCGTTTTTGATCTGTATATTTATATATTTTTTTTTAATTCAGAAAATTTTATTTTTATTTTTAATGAGAAAAGTCTTGTTTTTGAATTACGGCTGAGAAAAAAAAATTCAGGCATCAAAATATATTTTGGCTTTATCTTTTGTAATCGAGATTATATGTGACAATATGTAGAAATAAATAGAGAAGACTGAATTAAATTCGTATATAACATAAAACATGTAAAAATAACATGAAGTAAAGATAACGAAAATTATAAACAAATTGAGAAAGAATAATTGAAAAATATAAAAAATGACGAAAATTAAGAAAAGTGAAATATTATAATAATTTAATCAAAATAAAAGTTCCCTAACAAATATTTTATTAATTATCACGAATTTTTTTTCATAAACATTTTAAATTTATGAATTAAATGAAAACGCATTTACTTTATTTTTTGTTTTTCAATAAAATGTAAAGCCACTAAATTTCACCTATCGTATTCTAGCAAATCTCAACCACAATTGAATTGAGGAAAAAAGACGTACCACTTTGTGTTAATGTGCTTAAATTTGGAGATTGTAAGGCAGCAACTTGTAACAAACGACATATTTTTATCAAAGAAATTGATTGTCCTGAAATTCCAATCACTGGTTTTGTCAAATTCGAAGTATTGTATGTTTATGATGTTAGTCACTTATCTGTGAGGATTACTGAGAATATTATTTCAGAAAATGTGAAAAATATTTTTAAGAATTTAACAGATGAAATACAACAGGAGCTTGAAAAACATTTTAAAGTTAAAAAAAACAGGTGATGTTTGAACTAACTATAGATTTAAATTTGTAAAATTTTAAATTTATTTAAAACATTTTGGGAATGAATAACCATTTTGAAAATTTAGTCTGATAAAGTTCTTTTTCAACTTAATATAATCAAAAATGGAAAATTTTTTTTTAATTACTATTTCTTTTAATTATTAGGAGACGTTTTTATGGGATAAAAATCAATGATTTATGTGCTTTGGAATTAACGGAATCTGGTAGAATGAAATTCTACAGAGCAAAAGTAATTGAAAATACCAAATCTAATTCTCGAGCTAAGTTCTCGGGAATAACTGTAAAGGCCATTGATTTTGGATGGATCTTTAATACTGGGGTAGGAAAATTAAATTTGTGAAATCGTATCATTGATCATTGGTCACTATCATTTTTATACTTTAACGTCTATCTTAAGCAATAGAAACCGCTTCGCCCTAACTATTATTTTTGTCTCGATTTAAATATTAAAATAATTTGGGTAACACTCGGTTTTAATCTGCATTGTTTTTATTAAAAAAAAAGCGAATTATTAATTGGGCTTCTTTTGCAAAAATATTGAAGCTTGACAATTTAATTTTTTTTTCTAAAATTAAAATTTTAAACTGCTTTTATTATTTTGAACTACTATTTCTTTGCTTTTTTTTACGAATTTACTAAGGTCACGATTGATTTTTGTTTTAGGTTTCCCATCTCTATGAAATTCCTGAAGAATTAAAGAAATATCCACCTCAAGCTATTGACGCTTATCTTTGTAATTTATTGCCCAAAGATTTCGATAGTAAATGGGGCAAAAATGCCAAGGACTTTTCAAAAAGTCTTTTTCTCAAAAAATTAAAACCTGAGCAGCACTGGATTGGGAAAGTAGCTTTATCTCTAAAAAATTCATTACATCTGCAGCCTGTGAAATTATGTCAGTTTTTGGAAAATTTGAACGTATACGTAGTGGATTCATTTCCGCGCACAAAAATTTTATCTAAAGGCTATGCCGTACAAAATGAGAAGCATTTAAAGAATTTATTTTTGCTCTGCAAAAAAGCGAAAATAGAGATGATGGAAAATAAATGTAAGTTTTATTATGCCTTTAACATTTGAATTTATGTTTAAAAAAATTCAATTATTCTTCAAATATCTCTCTACTAAACTCTTCATCGTAAAATGAAGTTCTGTCGTAGGATGTAATTTCCCAGTTGTTAGAAAATTTTTATATTTTTAAAAGAATGTACATTCAGAATAATTTCAGTCTGATAGATTATCTTAGAATTTACAAAAATATATTGTGGATTTCAAGTGAATATTAGATTTATTTCGGTCAATAACAGGCAATAAAATATTGAAATGATACATGAATGTGCCCATCAATTTAAATAATGCGAATTCGTAATGTTTGTGACATTAATGATTATTTTAAATTGTATTTTGCAACAATTTAGTCGAAATTTCAAGTTGTCGTAAATCAACAACTGACTCTCATTTGTACTGCTTACAATCTAGTTAATTTTACATTAGAATTGTTAATTACTAAATTCTGTATTATCATTTCTTTATTATCGATGTCTTTTTCGCATTGATTATGTATTATTGTTTTCAGAATGTTTTTCATTACATGGTGTTGGTCGTGACTTCCACTTAATGCATGTGTTTCAGTTCTAACAATTCAAAATTATATTGTAGTGTAATATGTTAAATTAGAATGTTCTTTATGCGTGCATTTAAAATCAAGAACATACAGGAAGCGGTTTTTAATGATTTTCATTTTTCAGCTGCAAACAATGAAAGTAAGATGAAAGAGAAATTTTTGGAGCCGCAGTGGGCATTTTTGGATAAAGATTTAGCTAAGGTTCGCTTCATAAGTGCGGAAAATACATCCATGCTTTTTATACGACTAATTAAATTCGAGGATTTGTAAGTATGAAATAATTCCTGCTTTATCACTCATGCTTGACCAATGTTATCTCAAAATAAAGTTTTCTTTTTTGGAACTTAAATGTTTTGAGTCACTGGCGTTTTGAAATGCAAGTTTTATCTTTTTAGAATTATTAGCTGAATTTTTTAATTGTTAATTAAAAGTTGAGCTAATTTTAACCTTTAAACAGTTTATTAAGTCTTTCTGAAAACAATTGTGATGGATGTATAGAAAAATCATATAAAAAAATAAAATTGAAATTTAATTTTCAAAATTTTTATAAATGCCATTTGTTTTTTAATTAAATATGTATATGTTTAAGCTTCAGTGCACAACGGTTTACCATTTAAAATCTAAAATGTCCTGTAAAAGAACAAAATATGTATAAATAAAATTAATTTAATTAATAAAAAATACTGTTAAAAGCAAGAATTTACTATTATTTATTAGAAAAAAAATCTTCCGCTCATAGATATTAATAAATAATAATATGTACATGTCTTAATGTTACACAGAAAAGACTTTGGAATTTTATCGATCATATGGTGATCGTGTGATTTAAAAAGTGCATATGTTCTTACCTGCATAAGGTTTTGCATAATGGCAAGAAGTAATCAATTAAAAACAGTGAAAAATAATTGTGTGATTGATGTAGTAGTGATTGTTGTAAATTTGACATTTTATTTAAGAATTTATGTATCTAAAGATTGCTATTAAATTATTATTTCTATACTTTTCAGGCTTTTAAAATTGGAAAAGGAATGTCAAACAAGCGCAAAAGAATTAGAAACAATGAAAGAAAGTAAAGATAATAATTCTGAAATAAAACATTCTTTTCAAGTTGGACAGTATTGTTTAGCATTTCATATAGATTGGTATATATAATTCATAGAATTAATTATAAATTTATTTATATTTTATTATTTTAATTATAGAATGAATTTAAATCGAATTCAATTTTGTTGCATACAAATTTTTTCACGAACTATTTTTCAGTTTAAAAATTTTTTTAATGCTTTTTTTTATAATTTATATGTATGTATATGTTTTTAAATTTTAATCAATGTATATTTAATAATTCCCATTTACCTAAATTAATTTATTGTTTTATTTGTAAGATGAAACTTTAATTTTGGTAAATCTTGATGGCATCGTATCAAATAAACACATCAACATTGTAAAATGTGCTCGATAAAACCGTTGTTCTTTTCCTTGGTAAAATTTCGATTCTTCGAGTCTCATCAAATTACAATAATTTTTTATTCATTTATTGAGATTTTTTATTTGTATTTATATTCAGATTATACATTTATTATCTCTTGCTTCTTACAGCTGGTACAGGGGGAAAATTCATTCAGTGGAAGACAATAAATATTTGATTTATTTCATTGACTACGGTGACTTTCATTTTTTAGACGAAGTATTGCCTATCTCTGATAAATTGCTTCTTCAGTTACCAGCTCAGGTATGGTAATTTCAATCTTTTTTATTTTCAGTGCTCTATTTAATCTGTTATTGCAATTATTTGCGTAATCTGATAGTAATAAAATAATATTTAGACAATATTTGGATCATAAAATTTAAATCTCCACTTTGAAAATATTTGTTTTTATTTGAATGTATCTGTTATATTTAGACAATCTCTTATAGAATAAATAATAATAAATAAAATTTTGACGATTGATATGGTTAAGCGTTTTTCTCATGTGCTTATTTTATTAACGTACCAGAAGTGTTTGATTTTAAAACGATTGAAATTTAATGATTGGTATTAAATACATATTAAAAATACATTAATGCTTGCATCGTTTTTGGATTATTTTATCCCCATATTTTTTTCATTGTTATCTTATTAAAATCAGCAAATTAATATATGTGATTGCGTACACAGGCGATTGAGTGCAGTTTGAGTGGCATTCAGCACGAGGCTGAATGTTCTGAAGAGATTTTGGATAAAATTTATGATTTTTCGGACGATGGAGCCGCTGAGTTACGTGTTCATGTGATTAACAAAAATTTAGAACCACAAATTACTAAAGGAAGAAAATACGAAATAAATTTATTAAATATAAAGGGAGTATCATTGAACAAGATGTTGATTGATTCGAACCTAATTAAACCGCTGGAGGAGTCTGCAATACAACCACAGAATATAGATATAACTCAAGATCATGATGGCAGCGACGATAACGATGATGAAATAAACGATTATGATGATTATAATAATGAACATGATGATGATGTTGATTATCTTGAAGAGGAAGTTAATGAAAAATTAAAAACATTAGCAATTAGTAATCGCTTTTTGGAAGAGCCTTCAGGCAGTGAGAAACGTTTAATGATCCATAAGAATGAAATAGAAACTTCTGAAAATTCAACATTGTCTCCTGTTTTAAAAGCCGATATTTTTGATGATGAAAATGCCCAGTTATTTCTTCAAGATGTAAGTTAACTTTGTTGTCTTTTCCACATTTTTTCATTTTATGAATGGTTTATATTATGAAGCCCGTGGAATAATTTCTGGTAGTCGTAAAATTCCGATTTTTAGCCATGCTAATTAATTTCTTACACATCTAATGTGTTTGAAGTGAAATCGAAAGTACGAAAAATGTTTAAAGAATTTTATCCATATAATTGTGATTTCATGCATTTCGAAATTAATGATGATGCAATTATTATAATTGTTATTATAATTTTTTATTTACCCTGTTTATAGCACTGCATTATGCTAGCGAATAACTTATGAATGAAAAAATTAAATAAAAATTAGCCTTCTGAATGAAGAAAAAATTTGTTTCTTCAGTCTAGTAAGTTTGGCAATAGATGTTTTTCATTTTGCACAATTAAAAATTGTATTAGTATTTCTTTTTATTAACAATTATTAAATTATAATGGTACTGTAATAAATTTTCTTTTATATTTTTAATTATATTCGTATGCGACTTAAAAATATTTTTTCCAAATTCCAAGTTATGATAACACTAATTTTAACTAAACTATTTTCGATAGTATCATAACTTTTTATCATTTAATTGGCGAATTTATTTTTTTCATTATTGGAAATTTTTATAGATCAAAATTTCATATTTTATTTATACAAATATATGAAGTATTATTTTTGTTAATTTTTTAACTTTGCTTTGCAGTTTATGTCTCAGATGTTTCCTCATTTGTTAAATACAAATCATGACAAGAAAGATAATTCAAAGGCATTAGTCAAAATATCAAAGAATGAAGTGCAGAATGTCAGTTCTGAAGAAAATAAGCAATCTCTTCAAGAATATTTATATGATTTCTACATAAAAACTCGCAACAAAACACGAAGCAAGCAGGCACTTCAAAATATACAATGTTTTACTCCTCAAGTTTTGTGGAATCAAAATCATTTAGAAGTTAAAATAAAAATTATGCTGATGAATGTAAAGTCATACCAATTGGATTGTTCGCCGAGAAATTTTTTATTTAGGTAATTATTTATACAACTTTGATAGATAATTCGAATTTTTTTTTCAAATTGTTGGTTATTGTATTTTAAAAAAATCTGTGAATTAAAATAATTGGTAATATTGCACAATATAAATTTTCGTCTGAACCATATTTTTGAATTATATTATTCATTAGCGTTTGTTTCTTGCAGATGCTTAAATGACGGCAAGTTATATGTAGTGAACTTCAAATTATTCGGAGCAATTGTTGCAGAGCAAACCCAAATTCAGCTTAAAACATTTTTTGTTCAGATCTCACTATTAAAGATGTGTCCGCTACCATGGCCTCGTCTTCATATCGACGAAAAAAAATTTCGTTGGATTAATTTAGACGTGGAGGGCTTTATAGAAACAGAGAAATCCAATATGCTAAGTTTTGACGGTGAAGGTTGGTATGATCTAAGTTATTAAATTCTTCTTTAGTTGCGTTGGGAAACTGTATATATATATATTTTGATATACATATCCTCTTATTAATACTCATCTTAATTTATTTAATCTTAAAGCATAATAGATGTATATAAGATAATATAAAACTTGTGAAGAAGAACCTTGTATACTTGAGAAAGGGGATTTTTAGTTTAGACAATCACATTATTTTGTTGCTTTTTCATATTTTTTAAATCTAAAATGATAAATTCCTGTAAATTAAACTTAAGTTTTTAATTCTTTCACAACTTATGTAGAAAATAAAATTTTTCAGACATCTACCAGATTAAATCCGAAGAAATAGGAAAGCCGGCTTATTATAGAGATGCAGATTCTTGGTCTTCGGATTCAGAAAATTCAGATGAGAATTATGATTCTAGTAGTGAAAGTGATTATTCATTTTAATAGATAAGAAAAAATTTTTTGAAGGTACTTTATATTTATCACATTAATATTAAAAATTTTAAATTATTTTTATCACTTTTTATTTTAATTCAAACTAAATTATTAACTAGTACCTATAAAGTCTAGAATTAGCAAAATTTTCATTACACTTATTCTATTATGGTGCACATTAATTAATTAATTATAAAGTTGCTTATTTTACTCGATAATTTTTCGATAAATAATATAAGTTTAAAGTCACCTTTATGTCAGTATTAAATATTTGAAATTTTTTTTAATGACTTTTATTAATGTCAAAATATTTCCGCTAAGTCCATTGCCGGTATTTTTGGTTAATTTTGGATTACAATCTCAAAATCGAGAAAAATCACTATACGGTCTTGTAAAACAATCATGAAAAATATTATTTTCAAAGATTTTTCATGAATTAACAAACAAAAACTGAAAGTTTTGAATTTCATATTCATGAAAATGAAGAAATCATACCGCTATGCACATATCCTAAAATCATATCACAAAAAATGAAGTAAGATCTCGTATTAAGTGAATCATTTTTAAATTATTCGAAAATTTGAACAACATTAAATTATTGAAAAATTTGATGATGGTTGAAACATATCTTGTTTCTTTTGCCAAAAATAATTTTTTAATTATACTTGTTTCAGATATGTTTAAAGACTGGAATTGATTTGATATTAAACTTTAAGCGTGGTTATTGTGGATTTTTTAGAATTGATTATTTTTTTTTTTTTTTTAGAATTGTCTTGACATTTTTTTTGTTTTAATTATTAAGCGGCTAAATAATTTTTGGTTAAGGAATATTATAATTTTCATAAAAATATATTTAAAGTGAGATAAAGGTGAAGACTGAAAGGTATTATTAATTGTTATATGAAAGACATCGAAAGGTATTATTAATTGGTACAAATTTAGTTATTTAGTTATTTAGTTATTTAGCATTTAGCATAAGAAATGATTTTGAATAAATGAAATAAATGAATTTTAAATCAATAAATTAGTTTTTTTTTTTTTTTTTAATAAAAATAATCCTTCATTTATATTTTTCGCATTATTCCGTGACCTGTATGTTTGAGACCTGTTCTCCAAAACATCATATAAGCACGATTTACTGCCATAATTGCGCTTGAACATTGTTTAAATTGTTTTCATCGCAAAGTCTCTTCGTTAATAGACTTTTCGCCGTTCTCTTTCATTTGTATGTTGGGTTTTTTAGAATTATTGAAACGTTTCTTGATGTAAATTTAACATTTACATTTTTTTTTTAAATATTGCAACCGTCGCGAAGGCGAAACCGAGACGCACATTTAAAAAATTAAGAACGCAAGACGTTGCACTAGGGCGTCACTTCTGCAGCAGAAAGAGGCTGTCCAGGACTGGATTCGGACATTCTCTCAGAGGTTTCGTTTTTCTTTTTTGCATTTATTTTTACTTCTTCCCTCGTTTTCTCTTCAATGATTTTTTCAACGTCTCTTATAACGTCCTTCGATCTGTCAAAGCTCCACGACTCCGCATTTGAACTTGTGTAATTGAAAGGAGAAATTGTGGAGGTTCCGTCTTCCAGCTTTAAGTTCTGCTTTTCGCAGTTGCTCGTAGAATAAAACGGGTAACTGAGATCACTCGGAGGAACTCTTTCGACGTCTAAGTTTTTACGGTAGTTGTATCTTGGGTGGATATGCACGGCATGTCCGTTGTCTTTATGCGCCTGGTAGCCCGGATCCGATGCCGTCGGCTTATCTTTTACATCGATTTTTAGCACTATGCCTTTCGGATAGGATATTTTGTTTTTAAGCGGCCTGAACTGGATTTTCGGGTCCTCATCATAATGCTCTTCCAGATATTGCTGGGTATGATGAGGATCGTCGTAAAACCACGTTTCGTTCGGAGGAGGTTCCTCATAAAGATATAAAACTGGCCAATAGCTCGGGGGGCCGTACTCTTCTTGGCTGCAAATACAATCATATTTCTTTCATTCTTCAGAGGAGGAAAAAATTGTACGATAATTTACACAATCCGAAATATTTACAATGAACAGAAGCAAGGGCAAAGATGTCATGAAGAGGATCGGGCCCAACTTAATTCCGGAAAAACGGTCTTATTTTGCCTGTTCTGAAACAAGAGTTGTTGCATCGCTTTCCGCAGCAGCCGGAGCGGTGACCTCTTCAGCATCTTGGTGTATTTTATTTACAAACGTGCAGACCTTTCGTAAAGGTGCGAAATTTTAGAGGAATTATCTACCCGTAATTCCACGGTTCGCTGTCTTTATGCACACCGTACGAGTTACTGAGATGAGGACCGAAGGTGTGGCCCGCGCGGTAGGAATAACGATTTCCAAATTCGGGGTAAAACTGCTCGCTGCATGGTCTCCACTGGTCAGCACGTGCCTCGCCGACGTAGCACCTTGAGAAAGTCAGAGATGAGTGTCCGGTTCGCGGGGAAAATAAAAGGAAGTAATGATGTGCCTTAAGCCCTTACCAGGGATAGTGGTAGCCTCTCGAAATTCCGCACTGGTGCCCTTGCTTGCAGCAGTAGTCCCATTGCCTGAAAGGGAAATTGCAAATTTTACTGGTGCGTCCGAAACCAGACTATCAAATTCGGGTAAGGGTGCCCCCCGCTGGATAGCTCACCCCCTGTCTCCTCCTTCCACTTCGCAAGACCAAAATCCAGCTTCCCGATTCAACTGACATTGCGTACCGATGCGGCAGGGCCATCCTCGAACCGTGAAATGCTTCCACATTTCCTGCCTGTTCCAGTGATCTGGAATGAGAAACGCGGATGCGAGAAACGGAATAATTTTTCGCCATCGAAGCCTTTCAAGCGAAACCTGACCGCTAATTTATTAGCATACATTTATCGTGTATCTGCGGGTATCCGACATCCGTGAAACCCGGACCGATGGGTGCCGGGCCCGCATCCAGCTCGCAGCCGTGGCCGAAGCTGCCCCTTTCGTAAACTTCGCAACCGGGGCCGGGGAGGAAATCAGCGGCCGGGTGCAGATCTACCACTGGCCAGTCGGATAGGAAACAGTTTTCCGCGGGCTCTCCTATTACTCCCGGACCGTACCTGGAAGTTTTCAAAGAGGGTCAAAAACTTAGTTGCGTCGAAGCCCCGCGGAAAATCTCGCAGTCACCAACCGACCGGGTCTTACCTGAAGGTAAAGGATCTGCACGTGAAATAGTAACTCTTGAGACATTCAAGCTCGCAGTCTGATACGCCCCTGACGAAAACGGACCTGCGTATTTTATCGGGCGCAATTCTTTGGTTGCTGTACGTTTTAAGGAAGCACTCTGCAAAGCGATGCAATGTTGTGCATCAAACGTTCCGTGAATTACTTTTACCATGCCCGCCGTTGTTCTCGGCCCTTACCTGTATCTTCCGCCTTCCGGCTCGTTGAACAAACCGGCATCTTGTAGTAAAAATCGCAGCTTCTGTCCGGCAGGAGATTCTTTTGCAGGCCGTAGGACGTGAAATCCGTCAAGTGGCAGTTCGGCTCTCCGTTACCCGCTCCGGAATAGCGATAGCTGTACCCCGTGCACTGAAAAGGAGATTTCATGCACATCGCTTCGCAGTCGAGCACGGTCGGGGCCTTGTGGAAACCTCTCACGAACTTCGGGTCCAGACGATACCCGGCGTGGGCTCTTTGGAAGCAGACTGAAAAGAAGGTAAAGTCAGCACGGGGCCGAGGTTCGGAGTGGTAAAGCAAGACTGATTCTCTTCGTGAGGTACCTTCCCGCCCTTCGTTTCCGTGGAAGTTGTCGCTGGGACCTGGTGCCGGATTCTGGGGATGCCCGAAACCAGGTTTCCTTCTATGCTCGGGTGTGAATTCTCTGTTGTAGCCCCCGAAAGGTCTCCTGCCCTGCTCCGAATCGATTATTATGTAAGTTGGAACTTTCTCGGGTCTCTGCGGGGCGTGATAAAAATTCGGAACATAGGGAATGCCTTTGCTTCCGTAGTTCCATGAATCTGGTATTTCGTTGGCATGAAAATCTAAAAATGTATAGTAAACTGGATTTGTCACATACATATAATTTTCCTTCTACGTACTGCTGCTTCTTGTGGGTACTTTGAAAGATAGTGAAATTTCGGTCGCGCCGAAGCATTTTTTTAAACCGGCTAACCTTCCTCCTCCTCACGTACCTAACAATATGAATGCAAATACTTATAAAGTGAATCAAGATCAGGCTTTAAAAATGAATTCGTCTGCATTATGCTAAGCATGTGATGTGTTGTGGAGGCGCAATATTTACCGTGAGGCAGTGGTTTGCTTCCCGATCCATAATGCAGTCCTGGCGGGAAAACGGTTGCAATATTTGGCGGAAAGGGAGGTGTCGGTATTCTTATTGGGTTATTCGGTATGTAAGAACCGCTTCCGTAGCCGTGTGGACCCCACGGGCCTTGCTCGGATCCTCCGTAGTTGGGGCTCCACGGTCCATACGAATCTCCGCCATAATAAGGTCCCCTGACAGCGGGCCTTCCAATTTGACCTGTGCGACGAAATACCTTAAATTACCCTTTGCGCAACAACTGCCAACAGCATTGCAGCTCTAAAATTAACAACTGCGAGCGCATCCGTGGAAATTTTTATGATTTAAACAACCACTCACCTCCATTTTCCTTCTGGGCGACGCCGAAAATTTCATTCGTTGTACCGCAATTGGGGGATTTGTTGCCGTTGTCCTTCTCGTAGTAATCGAACTCTGGATCGTACCTGAAATCTCTCCCGAGATCGAGATATGCCGTGGGTATGGATGACAGCTCGCAGATGCCTCCGCCGGCCCTTTGCCTGGAATACCTGAAATTGCCTCGAACGGTTTCTAATACATGTCGGAGCCCGGATCTGATCGATTCGAAATCGAAGCAAGACGAAACGCACCTTATGTTGAATCCCTGGCATTTGAAGTGCTTCTCGATGGAGCACTGATGCTGGCAGGCCTCGAGAGTATCGCACGGAAGGGAGTGACGTATGAACCTTTCGTCCAACCTTTTGCCGCTGACCAGTCTGCGGTAGCAAACTGCAAATGGATGATGCAAACAACAGCAATTAAACGATCAGGCGAATTATAGCGCATTCTGCGGGAGCGTGCGCAAGTCTAAGGTTTAAGCCAGAAAGGAGCCGAAAAAAAAAAAAAATCCGAAGTGGGATTCGTGCAAATGAAACCTGCATTAAGCGAACAGCGCCTGATACACATGTAAAATGCAAGAGTACATTGCTTCCAGGGCAAAGACGAATATCTGTTAAACTACTCACTCCTCTCGGTAACCAACATGGAATTCGCTTTCATCAGGAGAATAAAAGCAAGTATAAAAATCCGAAATGTCATATTAAATAATCTTTGTGTTAATATTATATTTGCGTACAACGTGATAGTGAATCGTGCGCAGAGCCAGATGAGCAGGGCATCGTCTACTGGAAGAGAAACGAGAGAAAAATAACAAAATCGCGATCCGAACCGAATTTTCTCACTTTTTTCACTTCCATCACACTCCGCAAGCAAGTAAACCTGATTGAGTCTGTAACGCACAACTCCATGCAATTAAACGAATGCCCAGGTTCCGTTTCCGCCAGGCATCAACATTCCAAGACCGACGAATGTTTTAACTAGGATTAACTTTTTCTTCACCGTTTTGACTGCCGTAATGAACAACCCGAAAGCCTTCTCTTTTCCATACTCTGCTTTTGCCTTGGAAAATATTCACTTTGCCATCGCTAATGACGGCGTCTTCCGCTTGTATTATTTCAATTGTTCTCTTTATGTTTTTTTTTTTTTTCTTTTTTTATCCTTCTCCAACTTCCTCTTAAGCCAAGCCGTGTTGAGCCGCGAGATTTTGCAATGGAAGGAATTGAAGACGACGTTAGCTCCGCGTGAATACCCTTTCATTAAGGCAACCTTTAATTGTCGGGGATGGTTCCTTCCTTTTCGCGCCGAGCTCATCAAGCGAAAGAATTAGCATCAGAAACGTGAAGGGAGGTTTGACGCGGGGGCTTTGCGGATTCGTTTGCCGCAACCGGATGCCGGGGAGGCCCCCGCCGCTGCTCCGCATCCTCCCGGAGTCCGGAGCCGGAGGAACCCCGGATGAAGGCGCCGATTTTCGGCCGGGGAAAACTCGCCGAAGATCGTATCGGAACGGCCGAAAATTTTGCAACCGTCGCCTGGATTCGGGCTCCGGGCACGGCGGTTGCCCAACCGCGGTTAAGCAGTGCAGAAACTTTCATTTGCTGCAATGATGTGTGCGTTATATAATTTACTTAATGCGATTCGGTTGGGTGCTCCCTGCAGATGAGGCTGTGGCTTCGCACACTTTTCTGCTGGTTATTGCGGGTCGTCGCTTTGCGCATGCTTCGGTTGTTGGTGGAAGCCGCTCGGACGGGGAACCAGAATTGGCCATCGACTTGCAGCAAAAATTCGGTTTTGGGCGAGGAAGTGCAAGGAAAATAGAGAAATGGAAATTTTCTATCTCGCCAGACCTGCGTGTTGTGCGCTAATGGCGGACGGTTAGCGCACGACAGGATCGGGTTCGGATCAGTCACGGCCAAATATGTATATATACATGTTTTACATAATAAAAATCCAGTGTGTAAATTGTTAAAAAAAATGCATTTACAATGTCAAAACGTTAAATTTTGGGACAGTTAAAAAGATCGTCTCCCTGCACTAAAGACAGCAATTTCATCGTAAGGCATTAATTTCTTCAATGAACAACACATACGCATGTATTTCCATCAGCAGATTATTTGCATTTAATGTAAGATATTATCCTACATTATCGCATGAAGGCTGAACAGAATTCTTTCGTGAGACATACCGCCCTAGTAATCGCTGGATAAGATTGACGTTACTCTTCATCAAAAAAGATCCCGATATTGGAAATTTGTATGAATTGTCAGTTTCGAATTTCCATTACTGAAAGTGTCTTAAATATGACAGCAGACCTCTGCGCAGTTATGCAGGAACTGCGTAAGGCCAGATAATCGATTAGATCGATCACTTTTAAGGCCGAATCCTTCGCCTTTGCACAGCGCACGAGAATTATCAAATTCCATTGTTTAGAAAGGGAACCTTCTGACAACCTTCCGACCTTCTCCTTCCGGCGATACGTTTTTCCGACGTTGTCGGAACGCGTTTCCCGGCGATTCTCGAGCTCGAGCCGCGGATCTAAAAGCGAGATGTTTCGCCCGGAAAACGGCTGGCAAAACCGGAAACGAGAATCGCGACAGGAAGGGGGAGGACGTCGCGGTTGCAGTGCTCCTCTTTGCGCGGCCAGGAAAACCGCGAAATTTCGGCAGTTTCGCGTTGCCGCGTGTCCTGTGCCGGGATTCTCCAGCACAACAAAGGATATCCTCGCGATCGTGAAAAGAAAGCGAACGGAAAGCCGAACGGTCTCGTCCTGATTACTTTCGTCGAATGTGACAGGTCGCCCGCTTTCGTTTTGGTGCAGGTCTTCTCGTTCCCGAGACGTTCTCCGGAGAGGGGCCTTCGAGGCCGTTGCCGTCCCAACAGGATTTCCATGCCGCGTGCATGGCGACGTGTCCCGACCTCGGGAAAATATCGGCGGACATTTGCCTCGTCTTTCGAAGGCATGCCGACCCTTGCAAGGATAGCGTAACCACGGTCTAGAAATAATAGGGCCAACATAATAGCCTGCTACAATCGCGTGCATGTGTATGCATGTATGCATTAACATAATATATATATATATTGCGGCCAATAAATTTACTCATTTCTTCAAGATTCAGAATCTCTTACAAATTCTAAATTATGTGTCACTTACGTTCATGTTGCAATTTGAAATATTGGGATAAAATGCGGACCGATATACGAATTTTTATAAGATTTTAAAGACGAATGTAAAAAGATTTGCGCATCAAATCGATGCATGTGAATGTGAAGAAGTTTGGCTTTATGTGAATGAGGCATTTTTCTCTCCAGATAATGCGTGTTACGTGAACGCATGTTGACAACCGTACCTAAAATTAGCCTCGCATCTGATGTTATGAATGATACAGAACGATTTTGTCACGAATCTTGCACAATTAAGAAGAATTAAATGTAATTTTAGAATTTTCTTCTATTGTTCAAGTAGCAGAACGTACATACAGATCGTACGTTTCTTACATAATTTTTTTATGGAAACCGCGGATTGCTCGTATACACGAGAGCGAGTGAATAACACGCATTTTATTTACACTGTTTTTCATTTAATAAATGTGAACATCACATTCGCTATTGATTAAACCTTAACATTTGATGTTCATGTCCTTACGGAGTTTGACCGATCTTATGATTAAATCGCATCCGAAGATGCGCTTCGATGTATGCGACTTGCGAACAACTATCGCGGGGAGGTCTTTGCCGATCGCGCTCCCCCGTGCTGCGAGATGCCGCCCGGAGAAGAACGCGGACCGGGTTTATGATCGGCAAAAACGAATCGGAACGGATTCGCACGCACGCCCCTTCAACGGATGGAAATTAAAGCGCGGAAACCCTGGAAAGGATCCCACAACTGTCACAAAATGACATCTTCTACGTGAATAATATTCGGCTATTATGTCCGAAGGTAACACTGGTCACGGTACCGGCGGCAAAAGCCGAGAAACCAACCTCCGTTGCAGAAACAGGTATCGGTCGGGGCAGAGCACCGCGGTTTGCGTCCGCACTTAGGTATTTTGCCATTTCTCCCGGACGAGTTAAAAAGTATAAATATATTTAGATTATATGAAAAAAATAGGTACATAAATTTTTGAAGATAGTCTGCGGATTTCAGAGCATTGCGGAAAGCAATCGTCCCCTGACAAATTCGGATTTTATAATAGTACGTAAGAACGTTATACATTACAATATTCCACCATCGGGATCAATATGGAATTTATATCATAAATTGAGAGTATGTGGCTCGCGAGGCTCTCGCAGATAAATGCTAAATGTATGTGATGCAGAATGGTTAGGTAGCGTTTCCCGCGTGGCATTATGCTATTTCAATGGTTGTAGCGTTCGGGAACCTTGCGGGTTTCTCTTTTAGAGAAAGAACCTTGCGGGTTTCTTGCGTTAGAGAGAATGGCAATCAGCGATTATGCTGAAAGGTGGTAGAAGAACAGGAGCTGCGAAGGTTTGGAGATGAGAACCGATGTGCTGAGGATGCGTGGTCACGAACCGTGGAGACGGAAGAGCGGTCACACATCGGAACGCGAGGCCAAGAACGGCAAAAAGGTACCTTCTCGCAGGTCGAGGAGCGGCAGCAAATGGCTGAGCGAGCCCGATCGAACGTTGCGCTTTCCGTGAAGGAGATCCCGCGTTCGAAGCGCCTCGGAGAGATCTGAATACCAATTAACCGCGTCACGGTTGGCGGCAGACAATTATGTACGACTAACCTAACATTCTGCCCGGTACCTGAGACGGTCTGAGACCGAGGCCTTGGGAACGGAACGAGGAAGCCGCTTAACTTTTTGAATGCATGGGAATTTTCAGGCAGCCCCGCGGCAAGGGCAGCGGAAAGTCTCCCGCGGCAAAGGACGAACCGCGCGGTTCGAGGTGCGGGCCTCCGACCGCGTCACCCGCAAGCAGGGGGCTGCTGCGGCTTCACCTTAAGGACGGTATCGATTTGCGCTCCCCGCTGTCGGAAGAAAGAAATTATCCGGCGGAAAATGGGACGTTCTCCTACCTTCTTCGTATCCCGTCGGCTTCCCCTGGGAGCACTCCCTCGTCCTCTGATACAAATCGTAATCCGTCGCTTGCCTTTTCGATATCTCCCTGTCGGTCGACAGTTCGCAGGTTCCGTTACCCCCCGTGCTTATTCTGGAATGCAGGATTGCGAACGTGTCACGTAAGAGCGATTCGTTTTTGACCGGGACTTTTTTTCGGCAAAAATTAACCTACCCGAAACTGAAGAATGTGCATTCCAAAATGTTGCACTCCTCCTCGCAGCCTTTCACCGTGTTTTTGTTGACGGTCCTCGTTACATCGTAGCTGATCAGCCGTTCGCCTATCGAGATTCTTTTGAAGCAGTCTGAAAAGTGTAGAATCAGAGTAGAAATGAGCGGAGATAGTAATCATATCGCTTCGAATTGCTTTTTTTTATTTAAAATTCGATTTGGATATTTTATAATAAAAGGCGACGCATTCACGTTGTGATCGCTTACGCATTTGGATTAAAAGAAATGATTCGGTAATTTTTCCAACTCTGTATCACATACATATGCATGATAGGAAACGCATCGAAGTGAAGTCTTTATTATTGAATTGCAACGTTAAATTTATAGTTAAAATTTTATTTTTCGCGATTCACTACGTGTACATTGTTCTGGATGCGATACAGATAAAAAAAAAAAAAAAAATGTTACCTGATGAAAACGGAGAATTCAGTACATCGGCGACGCTCAGCGAAGAAACCTCATTTACCGCTACACTGACTATTAGAAAGGCAGCAAACATTTTGCCGTATCAAAAATCATATTTTTCCGTTTGGAAAATTTTCCCTCGGCATTTCTGCGGGACAGAAAATGAAGAAAGAATAAAAATAAAAATAAAAAAAAAAAATAAAAAAAAACACGATTTCTTTCCCCTTCTACGATCGGAAAAGGGAAAATCGAGCGGACGGGAGAGAGAACCCGAGGAATTTTCCCTTTGTCTTCGGCGATTCGAACGCGAGGCAACCGGAAGCGGTTCCCGAGATCCGGTTTCCCGAGGCTGCAGCGGAAAAGCGCATTGGCGCGATCGCGATTCCCAGACAAAGCGATTCGGCCACCGAAAAAGCGGCAAAGACGATGCTCGTCGCGATATTTTGCACTCCGAGGAATCGGAAAAAGAAGAAGGAAAAGAGCGACTCGTCGAGCGGGGCTCTCGTCCTAAGGCCGTCCGACCGCGATATGGTCGAGGAACCGCGCGGAGCGGTTTTTTCTTTTTCTTTTTTTTCACCTAAATATGCCGCGAGCTCGAATTTTTTCCCGGCCCGAAGGAGCATCGGATGCGGCTCGGACGGCAACGACCCGGGACCCAGTTCCGGTCCGCGTCTCTCTCCCGGTTCTTTTTGCGGATGCGAATCTGTTCGAAATTTTCGCGGGCTCGGCGGGAACGGAAAGGGCTTCGGAGTCGAAGAGAGGAGGGAAAAGAAAAGAAAAAAAAAAAAAACGCATAAAAATACATATCGTAAATAAATAAGAAATACGAATGAAATCAATGAAGAGATTCGTCTCCTCGGGGACGAAGGCGATGGAAATCCGGAAAATTTTCCGGGCCCGGAAAATTTTTCGACTTTTTTTCCTTCCGGCGCGCTCTTGGATAAAGGCGCCATCTCTGACGTTCCTCGATCTGCGCTGGCGTTTCGCTAAACCTGGTCTTCGGGAATCCGCGTGATGCTCAGCACAAGTCGAAGGGAAAATGATTGGGAAAATTAAAATGAAATGCAAAGAACCCCGAAAGATCACCATTTTAAAACCTAATTCGTATTCGGAGCGTTGTTTATTTGCCCAAATTGCAAATGAAAGGCCTTTTCCCGCACGGTTTTTATTATCGGCAAAAAGGGGGTGGCCGAATCGAGGGAAATTTCAATGCATCGGCTGCGAAATTCATACGGTCGGGGATGCAGCGAAATTCCGGGACGCGGTTTTTGCGAGGCGCATCAAAGAGCTTTCGCATTCGCGGCAAAAGTCACGTCGGAAAATTTTCCGAAAAACCCCTTCCTCGGGGGAAAATTAATGTTTTGACTTTTGCCTTCCCTCGGCGCCCCGGTCGACGTGAATAGAAGAGGCATGAATGAAGACGAACTCCGAAAAGGACTCTGCCTTTTTATGCAAATGCGCCCGATTTCATGCAAAGCCCCGACGGTTTCGTGATTATATTAAAAAGAATTCATTCACGCCATTATATTATTAATTACTACTATTTTATTCCTCCTGGATGAAGTTGTTTTTTTGCGCAGGTTGCCCTTTCGGGCCAAAAAAAAAAAAAAAAGGAAAACCTTCCTCTCGCCACCGTTTTCGTATCAAAATTTTTAATTAAGGTAATTGAAATTTTCCCTTTTTTTCCTCTCTCATTTCCCCC